>JAMKCH010028720.1:0-23758 GCA_023653785.1 Ophioderma brevispina | reverse complement strand
AGCATTTTAAAGGACTTGCACCCATGGTCAAATTGTGGCAGGACGGTGACATTTTTTCCGTTCACATTTGCATTCAGTATTCATTCATACCAGATAGACCAAAATATTATAAATTTGTGGTATTTAAATTTATTATTACATTAATGACCCTTCAAGATTATAATGATAGAAAAAATTAGATGTCTGGTTTATAAGACTTACTAGTTACCCTTAATTTAAAATCCTTTTTCACATTTTTTTCCGTTCACAAATTTGTCACGTCCCACCATTATTGGCAGAAGGTCTGCTCTGCATATGAAATAGATTCCATCTTTATGGGACCTATTTTAACAGGTACTTTCATCACTTACTATCAAATTATAATTAATAGTTTTTGACAACTTTTCCTATGTGTCTTTGCTTTACCAAGGAGAAGTTTTCCGTTCACTATGGAGGAACCGTTACTTAGGTTTGTCACGTCCAGCCACTTTA
This sequence comes from Ophioderma brevispina, assembly GCA_023653785.1. Lineage (NCBI taxonomy): Eukaryota > Metazoa > Echinodermata > Ophiuroidea > Amphilepidida > Ophiodermatidae > Ophioderma > Ophioderma brevispina. Next base: position 23,287 of record JAMKCH010028720.1, on the reverse strand, counting down.
ATTGTAATAACTGTACACAAAATGGTCTGCAAACTGCTGTCGTTATAGTAGTTAAAGTTATGGCATGGGCTTGGTGTGAATGAAAAATTTAATTTGAAGTGTTATCCGCAGTTTTTAGTCCGGTTTTAAAAAATGGACTCCGTTCACAATTAGCATTGTCACATCCTGCACAATCAGTAAACAAGCAATCGGGCAAACCAACAGTTTTTGAACATTGAAAGCATTAGGTTCGAGACAAAAGCATTGTGTTTTTTCCTTGAGGTAGTCATAGTCTTGTTCCTTGTAAAAGCTTCAAAATTAGTTGTTGTTGTGCTTTTAGTAAGTGGCCCAAAAATAGGATTTTAGGTTTCAATTCCGTTCACAATGCACGTCCAGCCAACACATAGTTTTCTTATCTGCTCATTCAGTGAGTGAGATTTGCTGGCCTTCCGGAACCAAAAAAAAACATATTATACAACGAGGAGTAAATTAATCTGGAAATTCCTACGCTACTATTGTTTTGTTCTTTTAAAACACTTTTTTATGTCAAAAACCTTGTTTATTTCCCAAAATAGAAGTAAAAAGTGTTATAAATGCGCACCAAATTAAGTTCAATGTTCATATTCAGGCCCGAGCTGCCAAAAATGTATATGTGAAATAAATGATTAGGACAAGTCTAATTTCTTTTGGTAGTGAAAATAAATTTCCATTTAATTATTGTATTTTTCATCAAAATTGCTCAAGTTCAAAAACTGGTGATAAAAAATAGCAATAAAGGAGGAAAGGAATTAAGCACCCAGAAACCTATTTTTTTTCTTAAATTCTATACTCTTACACACACAGAAGACAAAACGGAAAGATGATACTGGTTGAAACAATGAACCCCCTGGTTGACAAAAAGTGGCATCACTATGAAACAGGCCCTGTGCAAGGACACTGACCATTTATTATCATATAAAAGGTACCATTGTTTCATGTTTGGCCCAAGTTGGGTTGCAAATTGGATCTCACATGACCTTTGACCTTGGTATGGGACCCTTAAGAGACATTGAGGAATTTCCAGAAAGGACGCCCCAAAATTTTTCTCGAACCTAGGTTTTTGTACATATGTGGAATGCTTACCAATGTATTAGATCACACCTGAAGTGAATAAGTTTTTGTCATGCACTACAGAAAGTCAAAGCATGGTTCTATAGGGAACGATTTATGATAGCAGGCAGTTCAAACACAAGGTTTGCGGTTTTTCTTTTGCCAACCTGTTTGTCCAATAAACCTTGCAAACGTTCTAGGTTGGTGGTCTACAACCCATCCCGTAAATGTGAGAGAAATTCATATACTAAAAAATCTCCTGTCACTTAACCTAACCCTAACACCAATTTTCACTATGTTTTGCAAGCAATTACTACATACCACACACAACCACAGCCCTTGGGATGGTACACCACCAATTACCACAAGGTACCACTACTGATGTGCACAATCAAAAACAATCAGTACCACAGAATACCATATGAAAGTTCCGAAGGGGCATTTATGATCCAGTCTATAGCAATTGGATTTTACTTCTTAAATGAAGCCAATTTCAGTTTTCAGCCCATTTATAACTTGACCTCATATGACCTTGACCTTGGTATGCGAACCCATGACCTCAATATCACATGAAGGTTCCAAAGGGGCCATCTATGACCCAATTTTGTAGCAATTGGACTTTTACTTTCAAATGATAAACTTTTTCTGAAACTTTTAAACCTTTGAAAACATGGCCACAAGTCAGACAGGAATTGGGACTGCTGGTAGGTAGGTGCCCCTGCAACCCTTGCAGGCACCACACAAAAAATACTGCAATAACTTGCATCATTCCCCTGGCAAGATGAGAGATTCTACACATGACCTCGATGACCTTTGACCTTGGTCCATACTTGACATCATCCACATGAAGGAAAACCCCTCTATTGCACCGCTAACCCCAAGTCTGTTAAAGTCTGGACTTCTACTTTTCGAAGGAGACCTGAAAATCGAAAAACTAACCAAAACCTAACCAACAACGGAAACACACCACATACATAAACACATAAGTGATACATACAGACATGCTGCAATCGCAATACCCCCTCTGCTTTCAAGCCAGGGATAAAAATTGTCAAAATTGGCTGATACAAAACAATACTACATGAAAATCCGATTGGACCTAGTTATGCATTGGATTTATGCAGACAAACTTTTTTTTTGCATTAGCTTGCAGATAAATGCTTTGAAAATAATGTTGAAAATCATAAATAGGATTACTTTAATAGCATTCTTGTACCATGTTTGAATTGATTCCCAAACAAAATTTTACCAGTTCTACACCCACATAAGTCACAACTTCATAAGGTGGTTTCCCAATATAATAATTTTCCCCTTCACATATTCTTCTTTACTGCCCTTCTTTGTGACACATACACGTCATATCTTTTTTGAGATCAGATTCAACAAAGCTTTGTCTTGGACGACTAGTTGTAGACGAATGTGCGTCAGCAACCCGAGGAACTATAGGTGGATCCTCGTCCATTTCAGCTTGTTCTCTGGGACAAATAACCGCTGAGTCCTTTGGCACAATGGAAGAAGCGTTCTTCTTCCAACTATTCCATCTGATGTCCCTTGGCCTGGATGTTCCTAAAACCACCTAGAAGAGTAAGATTAAGAGTACTTTCAAATCAAAATAAAGAATGCTGGAACTCACCTGAGCAATAAAGTGAGATCATAAAAGAATCATTTTCAACAAAATCTTAATTTATTAAATAGTGACTAAGACATAGAAAGAACAAAAACACATGTATTTTTACACACAAAAACAGCATTAACGGCCAGAAAAACGTTGATCATCTGCCTTCGCAGTTGTAAAGGGGGACAAGGTCAAAAAGGTGACAAGTGCACATGAGGGCATAACACATAGAAGCATACCCATGACCAATGTTATCCAAAGTGTCGTGAATTTGATAGACTCTGTGAAAACATAAGCAATTGATCAATTGACCATTTGGGCCATGACCTCTAATAACCTATAGATGATCCTTTGACCTCACTCATAAGAGGGGGTAACGTGGGGCCTACCCAAGGACCATTTATACATGCAAATCATGAATGTGGCAAAGTTTAAACAGTGGTCAATTATATGTAGGTATTTTGAGTTGTTAACATATTTACCAACAGACACACACCACACAGACAAACTACCAAAAACAATCCCGACAGGGTGAGTCAAAAAGATTTTACACTATTTTGATTGTGTCTGCAGCGGTGGGTTGAAAAAAATACCAAAGGTAATGACTGTCATATACAAGATATAGTTACTAGAGAAATTTTGAATTTTCCTTTTTCTAACTTTGCATTGAGAAGACGTTCTTGCTAAACTTAAAGATAGGTACCAGTTTTACTCTCACTGTGTGTAATAAGTGGAAGATCCAGAATCGGAAAAAGCACGGGCGGAAAAAAAAAAAGCGAGTAAAAACTGGTTCACATATAACTATTTGCACATGTATTGCAGTTAGTAATTTTTAAGCAATTACAGTAAATCACCAAATAACATTGAACCAGGGGGGGGAGGGAAGGGGAATAGGGGGGTTTTACCCCCAGAACAACTTGGCAGAATAGTGTTGAAGCACCACCAGCAAAGGCAACAGGTCTCCTGAGGGAACACATCCAGCACTCCCAGCACGTTGGTTTTCAGCCATTCTCCTGGGGGAGAAAGTGGCCCACTGGCAATGCACAGCAATAGGTTTTTCACTATAGTGACTGGAATTAATTCTCAGACAGAATCGAAACATACGACAGAGTGAAGTGCCTTAACTGGCAACAGTGAACATAGCAACACGCTGCGGATGGTCAAAGTTACATGTACTTGCCAAATAAATGCGTAGCTGGTAGCGCTTACACTGGTGTGCGACCGGATTGTCTGAGAAATAAATCCACCAAATATATAGCTTACTTCCGGGTTCGACAAGTTGATCTTGTGCACCTCGGCCAAATTCGAAAGGTCAACACCACACTCAACATTCAGGAAGAACCCAGAAGACCCATTTTACCGAACCGAGTATAGTCCCACCGCTTTTTAAGCTGAAAATACCTTGAAAGTTGGGGGTGGGATAATGCCTGAATCTGGCCTTGAAGATGGAGTTGAAAGTGTCTTGGCCTTCTTGCCATATACCGCACTTCATGACTTCCACCAACATTTGGAAAGACTGAAAAATGTGTTCACCTCATTCTGCAGGTGGATTTCATCTTGTCTGTGAGTTAACTAGCCATGATTAATGACAATAATTTAACTTAAGTGACTTTTTTAGCAAAAAGACAACAAAAAAGTCGCGATACTGAACCAAATTGCCATCTGATTAGGATGGCAGCCATATGTGATTTGGCGACCTCGATGATCTCAGACCTAAATTTTTGTCAGAGTATTGTGGTATCATCCATAAAATCGTCTGTGAAAATATCTTTGAAAACTTGTGGAAATCATGCTGCCCTCATAAGGCACCCTCTGTCACTAGACCTGACCTTGATCAAACTGTTTTTTAGTTTCAGAAAAACAAAATCCACCAAAAAGCTAATTTTGTCCTGAATTTATGAAACAAATACTTGTCACATCTTATTTTTTTTTACACTTAAAGTGTTGACCTTGGATAGGCCCCACATGACCTTGAAAAGACCTTTAAAATATTCAGCAATGAATTGTTGACCACACACACAGGTCCATGACATACAAACCATTGCAGCGATTTGCCTTGGAGACCTCAGGCTGACCCAGAAAGAAGAAAATGACTTGAAAAAAAGGGCATCAAATGTTTGACTGCAACCACCAGGTTTCATGACCATGACCAGACATAGTGATTGACCTTGGATGACCCTGCATGACCTTGAAAAATGATTCAAATTTTTTGGCATTAGAAATGTTGACCGCACCACCCACCAAGTTTCATCATCCTACCCATGTGTTTAGGATTTGACCTTTGAATGACCACTCATGACCTTGAAATGACCTTCAAAATTGTTGGCTGAAATGTTGAGCACTCTCACCAAAGTTAAATAATCATACACAATGAAAGGTTTAAGTAATTTTGACCACATTTGAACTGTGAACTATGGCAATTGACCCATCTCCGAACTCATCCGCCACTTACTAAAGTGGGACATCTATGTGCAAGATGGACCAAAATTACTTGCTTAGATCAAAAGGATATCATGTTGACCAGGTAATATAGCAACTTAGCCCTATGTTTTGACCATATTTTGACCTCATTTGACCTTTGAACCATGAAACATGACCCACATCGGATCCCACCCAACACCTACTCGAGAGAAATCTATTTGCAAAAGAGGACCCCAACTGCTTAGTTCCAAAGATATAGTGTGGGGACACAAGAACACACACACCCTCACACACCTACACGGGCACGCACACCACGGACGCCTAGCATTCTATAGTCACCTTCGACAACAAAAGTTGGCGGGGGGACCAACAAAAGGTTCCAGGACAATGATGAAAACATCCCTGTTGAACCCACAGCAATGTTCATTCACTGATCTGAGCATGGTTGCAGTTCAAAGGTCACAGCTCGGACAAATATCGGCATAAAAAGAGAGTATTATACAGCGTGCTGTGAGCAAGACATCTCCTGATCGGACTACTTCAACCAGGAGAGACATTGCCAGAAGAAACAGTCCAAGATTGTAAGGTTGAATCTATGCATTTCAAACACCATACGTTAGTACACACCGATGCATGTCAAATATCGTTACTATACAAAGGAATAAACCCTTTAAGGATTTGACAATATAAAATAAGTCCACTTATGGACAAAATGTTTGAGATGATTAGAAGAAGACAGTGAAGTTTCAAAAAATATACTTGCCAAACCAGTAGCGATAAAAGGCAGAAACGATGCAGTAATTCCTCAGAAGCTTCACTCATTACATTTTGATTTTGACGGGGAAAGTAGCATCAAACCCCCCAAGGCGAACTTGTATTTACGCGATGCGCAAATTATGTCCGCCCGAATGTCGCCACACTAACATGTGATAAAATGCAAATATAATGTATAAAATTTTTTACAATATGAATCCCAACTGTCCCTCTCCCCACACCCCAGCCCACCTCTCCCCCTCCCGGACCACCCCACCCCATCCCCCCATGGAGACAACCCTCCCCTCACACTCCCTGAGACACCCCACCCACACCTCACGGAGACACCCCTCCCCTCCCAACACCCCATACCCCCTTGCATATCAATGTACCATTTCAGCGACAGCATTTATCCTATATTTAAGTTTTATTAGACCTATTGCATCAACAATGCCCCTTTAATTGGAACCACAAAGCACTTTTGCGCAAATTGCGATTCACACAAAAGAGTATGGAGAGTGGTTTCTTTTCCAAATTTTAGAGAAGGAATTTTGTATATCCGATGTACCATTTTAGTGATAACAGCAAATATGGAATTAAGCTCATTGCCATACCTGAGCTGCATATAAGAGGTTATTCCTCTTTTTATCATCGGAGATGAAGCGTAAAACAAAAACCATGCTTACGACACAAACTTGCAGTGGTGTCGACTGCTAACCACGCACCGCTTGAACGACCGTACAATTTTCAATTAGGCTGGAGAATATCTGACAAGTCCAATATTCTCCATAATTGTTACACTTCTGCATGTAATTTAAAAGAAAGGAGAAAAATGTATGTGGAAGCTTTAGTGGGCTTTTAGTGGTATGTAGAAAAATCTTTCCTTTTCAGAAAAAAAAATAAGGTTGAGATTGACAAGCAAAAAAAAAAAAAAACATGCTATTAGGATATGCGTCAACTTGGGAGTTCGTTTTCCCTGTAGCAAAGGAGGAAAAAAGTTCATCTTCATACTTCTGAAATGGTGTAAAATGATAAATTTCCAGAAATATTTTTAAAGTATCATGCCTTTGAGCTCCTTTGGGCCAAAACAGCTGATATTTAAATATGTTCCCACCACAAAAAATATAATAATCGGATGAAAAATCGCTTTGTAAGTGCAACCGGCAGCCCGAACAAACAGTCCAGTGGAGTGGGGTCTGTAGTGCACGCTTGGCCGGACACGAGCCACTGAAAAACACCAGCATCACCGGTTGTGACGATCTGACGCGACATTTGCACCTCCACCCCTCCCACCAAGAAAAAAAAAAAAAAAAAAAAAAAAAACAACTTTTGCAAATTAATTTCATTATTCCAGTAAATATAAAAGACAAAGAATGTTAACTAATAATACGCCGTTTTTCCCCCATCATGTCATTTCGTTTATAAAAATTGCCCCTGTGGGGCTCATGCCAAATCCCAATAATGCCTAACAGCCCCTTTAAAAAGATGCTCCGCAAAACGCACGTTCGATCTGAGCTTGATGTCAGGTTTTGACAATATTGTTCATATAATGTTGCTTTTGAATCTATATAGCTAAGTCTCATCTTCAGGTATGTTTCCTTGGATATCGGGGCCAACGGTGGCATAATAATCTTAATAATTTGCGATCTTTTGGAGTTCTACATTGACGTGAATCGTGTAGAACTCCTCAATCTTCTAGGGGTCTAATCCTGTAATATATGATCATGCGCGGCTTTTTAAACTTGGAGAAAGCCTTAGACTCAGTATAGAATTGACAGCGATTCGGAGTCAGGAATTTAACATGGATAAAATTAGTCCTAACTTCCATCCTGTGGTGGTTTTTACTTACTTTTTAATAAACAAGTGAGAACAGAAGAAACTGACAAATTTGCGTAGAATCTAAGTAACCGTATTCATCAGTAACAGCCTCAATCATGGCACTCTCGCTAGACTCGGTCTTTTTCCCTGTCTCGCAGATTTCATTTAGTACCGTCTTGTGATAATTGTGTGAAGACTGACTTGCGGTTTTCTGGTATTTTTAATTTTTTTATAGTAAAATATTCATTCAATATACGATTATGAAGCTTTATAAAGAATTCGAAAATACGAACTGAGTCAAAACAAAGTCCTGACAATGTTTTGCAGGCCCCTTTGTTATCATGCATGTGCCGTACAAGATACCGTAAACAGGTGACGACTAGCCGATCGCTACGAAACTGACGCCCCGCACAAACCCTCGTATAATCACACAACGTTCAAATGTCAAGAAGATGCACACCATGATAGTCTTTCATGGAGTTAAGAAATTTTGCATATCCGATATACATTTCAAAAAATATAAGCGAATTAACGCCTATTTTGCATATTAATTAGCTCATATTTTAATTTGCCCAAATACGCCCAAAATCTACTCAGATTGAGAACTCTTCAACCCGCTCCCCACCAAGTTACTTCCTTATACCGGTACGCCTACAGATCTCTAGATAAATTGTATACAAGCCTTGCGGGAAAACTTTTTCTTAAATTATGAAAATATATTCTCTAGGTACTCATGGTGGTTTGTGTTATGCCAATTATATGTCCAGAGATAAACTCTTCAGGAATCCCCTAATTGAAGGTCCAGAACATATTTGTTGGTAACATAATTCCAACTGACCGCCAGCCAAAACGTGAATGGCGAGGGACGCCGCAAATGGCTGAAAATAATCTGGCCACGACCCTTTTTGGAGGGTCAAACGCCCCTTTTTGAGCGAAGTACTACTGACTGTATTTACAGAACCGTTGGCCTAAATGTTGAGAGGACCCTCAAAATGTGCAGAATGGGCCACATTATGGGGGTCAGAATAAATGTTTATATCCAAATGTCAAAGGTTTTTAAGATACTTGTCAAAACTGATTTCACCATATCGCGCACTATACATTTACGAATGAATTCCCATAAGGTTTACATGCTAAAACGGAAGGAGATTGTCACCATAGACCATGGATTTTGCTCTAACTCTCTCCTCATAGAATATAATTTTCGGGGCTAGCTAGGGTAGTCACAAAAGAAAATTCATATTCCTTTCCGTTCTCAAATGGCAAGCGCCCGTCAAAATTTTGACTTTGAGCACAATTGGGTAATATTAGGTGAAATCGTCATTTGTAAGTGCTATTATAACAGTGTATTGCCCCACAACTCAATCAGTTAATGAGTTGTATCTATATATGTGTGTTGTGTGATGGGTGTGAGGGTGTGCTGTTGTGTGTGTGTGTGACAACCGTGCTTTTTAAGTGCCGTTAAAACAGTGTATTTGCTCCAAACATCAATTAGTTATAGCTAGTTATGACGTTTGAATTGCACAGAACTCTTGACCATTTGGATCTCACTGGGAGGTAATCAGCATTTTAATGTTTATTACTTTCTTTTTCATTGGGAGGAGTCCAAAATGGCCCCATCGTAAAGTGGAAATATATTTTTATCCATTTTTATAGGGACCTAACAGCAGAGTTAATTGCTGCTGAAGGGTCTTTAAATGATCTAAAACCACTAACTGCATGCCTGTGACCATGAAACAGGCAAAATATCAAAGATTTCCATGCCTAAAAAAGTTGCTCCTCCCCCATTCATTTTTGCCTGTTTCATTGTCACAAGCATGCAGTTAGTGCTTTTAGATCATTTAAAGACCTTCAGCAGCATTTAACTTTGCTGCTGAAGGGACTTTAACTTAACATTAACCCCTATAAAATGGAAAACAATATATTTTCACTTTACGATGGGCCATTTTGCCCCCCCCCATGAAAACGAAAGGAGTAACATTAAAATGCTGATTATATCCCAGTTGAAATCCAAATGGACAATAACTCTGTGCAATACCAACGTCATAACTGATTGAGTTGTGGGGCAAATACACTGTTATAACAGCACTTACAAAATGCACGGTTTTCACCTAATATTACCCAATTTTGCTCAAGTCACAACATTTTGACGGGCTGCCATTTGAGAACGGAAAGGAATAATTATGAATTTTCTTTTTGTGACCTACCCTTAGCTACCCCGAAAATTATCCCTGAGGAGAGTTAGAGCAAAATCCAAGGTGTATGGTGAACTCCCTTCCTGTTTCGGCATAAAAACTTTATGAATTCATTCATAATTGTATAGTGCGCAATATGGTGAAATCAGTATTTGACAATTATCTTAAAACCTTTGACTTTTGGATATACAAATATATTACTAACCCCCCATAATGTGGCCATTCCGCACATTTTGAGTGGTCTCGCAACCTCCTAGGTCCAACGGTTCTGTAGATACAGCCAGTAGTACTTCACTCAAAAGGGGCGTGACCCCCAAAAAGGGGCGTGGCCATTTCAGCATTTTCGGCGTCAGTGGGAATTATGTTACCAACCAAATATTGTTCCTGGACCTTCAATTAGTGGGTTCCTCAAGAGTTTAGCTCTGGACATATATTGCATACAAAACCACCATGAGCTACTAGAGTATATACCTAATTAGCATATTTTACGCCCAAAATCTAATCAGGTCAAGAACCCATCAACCCGCTTCTCTCCACCAAGTTACATCATTGTCACCAGGTTACAGAACTCCAGATAAATCATACACAATGTGGGTTAACATTTTTATCACAGACGAACGAACGGACGGACGCTGCTCATTTCATAGTCCACGTTCCGAACTCGTTCGGCGGGGACAATAATAGATTGGTTTATTTGCTACACCTATCTTTACGATTGCACATGTGGGGACATTCTTGTAGCTTCTACATATGTAAAAACAAATTTCCACTTAAAATCAAACAACATGGCCATTTCTCAAATATTCGGACGTCACATAACGCCATTTAATGAGCAGCCCTCTATCGATGCGGGCTAATTATCATAATCTATGTTCGGCGAAATTTTCCACAGTTTTGTTAAGTGCAGACGTCATTAGAATCATTCTTGGGATGGAATATAAATCAGAAGTGGATTTTTAGTATGGGAAAATGGCCAAATCATTTGATTCAAGGCTAGGTGTTTGTTGTTTGAAAAAAAATTAGGTTTCTGAATTTTGTCAGTATTTGTGGCACATTTTTTGCAGGGATAATAAGGTCTTTAGAAGTGTCTGAAATTTTCCTAAAACTTAGTGGTGGGATTTTACTCGAGCATGGCACTATACTGGTCAGTACGGTACTTAGGGAAAATAGTGCACGATGGGATGGAAAAAGAACTGGCCGTAGATACCTTTAAGTCAAACATATCTCAACCGGCAATCACAGCAGTTCCTTTTCGGCGATCTCCTGAAGAAAAATTGGCCCACTGGCAATGCACAGATGGGTGTCCTGAGGGGAACACGTCAGCAACTCGTAGCAGGGCCCATGGCCAACCAGCAAAATTCGAACTCGGTTTTATTGCTGAACCGGACATGTTGGGGTTAACCTAACCCACCAAAATACCATGATTCAGTCTTCCCTAAATACGATCAATGTGAGGAGTCCAACTTACCTTAATCACATATGTGATAACACCGAATCCACAAAATGCATCCCTTTAAAAACATTTTTGACTGCTCAATGTCATGAAAAATAAGGGAAATTGGAAATTGTGCACACAGTTTCAGAAGTTCCTGTGTTATTATTGACATGATTGAGAACAAAGGAAGATGTCAAGAAGCCTTTTCTCACTCCAATCAATATTGGGATACTATTGAATGGAAGGCTGGTCAATCATGTTGCTTACATGTATGTACTTGTGTGCAAGAGTGCACACACACAATTATACTGTATTGCATATAAGTATGGCTTGCATTGGCAGACAACGCAAGTGACCAAAACAGAAAAAAGATTGTGTGAAACCACGTTTTAAAACAATTTCGTTATCATGGCACTTTGTGAACGTTCTTACCCGCAGGAGACCTACATTGCTGACCTATTTGCATGTGAGACTGAAAAGCTTTTTTTGGTTTTTTTCTGGTTGATGAGGTCTGTGACTGTTCATTATTTAATTCAGTTTCCTTAAAGTGGACAGGAGGATTTTTAGGATACCAAATTTCTCTCAAATTGCACAGAATTGATTGCTAGAACCACTACCCAAGAACCGTTCCAAAGGTTTAACTTTATTGGAAAAACAGTACAAAAGAAAAACAGAAAACCATGGGTTTAGAACTTGCCTGACTATCGTTAATTGTCCCCATAGAATTAACACCGTGCTTTGACTCACGACAGAAAGTACTAAAAGATCACATATTATTACTAAAGAATGCGATTGGCTTATTCACTTCAAGTGTGAATTAAAACATTGGAAAGGATTCCAAAATAGGCAAAAAAACCTGGTTTTGAAAAAAAAATGGGGACGCTTCATTCTGGAAATCTCCTCATTGTCTCTGAAGAAAATTTCCACATATTGCAAATGGCAATAAAGCGACCAAAAAATGTTCAGGAAAGGTAGGGCGGCCGAAGAAAAAAAGCCTGGTTTGGCTTAAAAGTTATCAAAAATTATGTTTTACAAACAAAAATATTATGTTTCCAATTGCTTACTAGTTAAAAACAACGATAATTTGAAAAATTATTTGGAAATCTTGAGTTGAGAATTTGACACGGGTTTTTTTAGTCTAAAATACATCGCGGTCCGGAACGATAGTGTATCTGCCATCGCTGGTTTGGAATGGGCCAAAGTTCACATGAGTTCACCAAACATGGCACCCCCCCCCCTTTTCACCATGTTACATCATTTAGCCTTATGGAACTAATATGGGATGCCAAATATATTAGGGGTTAAATTTTGACCTAGACAGACACACCACCACACACACAGATACACAGGACATGCCGACCAGAGTAATCCCTTTCAATTTTTAAATTATCCTGACGTTTTGAAATTACCAATTGTGTCTATGTGATTGGTAATAATGACGCTATTTGAAGCAAGGGAAACAAGTCCATCACAACCAGGTAAATTCAGGTACGGTATGTAATTTGTGGTAACACGGGTGAATGAAGCCAATTCATCGGACCTGGCGTTGTGGTAGGGATTATATTACTTACCACCAGATTCGATCTGTGTACTCTGTAGCCATGGCGACCTATACACCTCTACCGCTAAACCACCCCTACGCAAAACCCACACAGCCCCAAGCCAAAAACCATTGCCATCTGGATATTAAAAAATGATTTGTCAAATTTGAAAGAGTTTTTATAAAAATACCTTCAGTTCATCCTACTGTCTTCCACGTTCACGGGTAGTTCACAATGTATCGCACATACCAGGTAAAGTTTGTTTCATATTCTCACTGTGACTTCAAATTGAACATGCGAGTTTTACCACAGGCATGTGCATAAGTAGTTGGTTTGGTTCATGGTAAGCATTGTATCTGTCATAGTCAGTAGATATAGCAGACAGTAGTTACATCTCAATCTTTTGTATTCGCCCAACTTGATGAAAAACTTCTATTTCAGTTTGTCGTCTGAGAAGTTCCTAGTCGACGAAGTAGTTTTATGTTTTTCCATTTCCTACTGTCCCTTTTCGATCTGAACTGAATGATGTGTGTGTGAAACAGGTTCCAATAGAGTTCCACGCAGTAACTTTTGGTATTTTGCTTTGTTTGATGAATTAAAACTCGATTGGATTTATTTTCAACTTCTTTGTCAAGCAAGGATGAAATAACTGCCATTAATTGTTTAATTTTGTGCCGCAGCCATGTCTGAATTAATTGTATTGTACAACAAGTGCAAATCCAAGGAAGAACGTAATTATAAGGCTACCAAAATTGTATTATCACTGTTTACGCACACTTCCTCCCTTTTCCATCGTCCATTTTGAGACACGTTGCCAGTTATGTTTGTTTCATATTCGCCTGATGATATTCACATAAGTTTGATGCAAGAAATCACCCATGCTACTAGATCAGTGTTTTATGTGATCGACAGTAATTCAATTTAGTAATGCAAACCTATTTGGCAACACTAAAGGTATTGCTGCAAATTAACAAAATGTTAGCCCTAAATCCAAATATTTGTATAAATTATTGAGATCAGGAGGGAATTTGATTAACAGGTGCTTCTTTGTTTTATGTAATTTAGGACTCATTGAAGCGGATTCCCAGCTCTGACACCGTTGCAATAATATAAATGACGTAATCAGCTTCTCCGGCGAGGGGAATTCCCTGGCCTCGTTTTCAAATTGATATCCCGATGCATGCCTGACTTGCCCAATGTCCCAATCACAAACTATCAAATCCCGGCATCAAATTTTGAGAAAATTGTTTCTTCTCTTCTGGAAATTGACAAAGTCCCTAGGTATGCCTATTCTATTTTAAGAGATTCAAGCTAAATGGAATGAATGTTTTCAAATTGATAGAAACCCAATTAATATCATTCTATTTTAAAAATCTTCCATAGGGCAATTTGCACTAATTATTTCCTTCACAAAATTGGCAGAATGGAATCCCCTAATTGTTCTTTTTGTGATGAACTTCCTGAAACAGCTTGAAACCATTCTGCACTTTTAATGTGAATGCAAAAAAGTCTCTCCATTATGGAATAATCCTCCGATAATCCTTGTACATTCATCAATAACAAAACTGGATTTCGTGTTTGGTATTAGGGATAAAAGCCAACATGATATTTGCATTAATTTCTTATTTCACTGTTTAAAATATTACTTACATATATGTGTAAATGTCAGCATGTCCCTCTCAGTTTCCAAGCTTTTTTTAAATTTGGTTAAAGTTATACAAGATTGAATATAAGATTGCTGAAAAGAATAATAAGTTACGGAGCCACTTTAAGAAATTGACAATTAATCTTGAAGGCTCAAATTAATGTCTCCTTTTTGTTAGTTTTCCTTCTCTGAGAGTGCCATGGTTTGAGCAATTTTGTTGTTGTTGTTCCTGTTGATGTTGTCGTCTTGTCTGTTTTGTGGGATGTGTTTTGTGATTGTGTGTGTTGTTGTTGTTTTCCTCATTCCTTCGCTGTATTTTATATCTAAGTTACTGTTGTAGGGGTCTGGGGTGCATTTTGTATGTTTTCTCTTTACCACCAGACCCCAAGTACAGGGAATAAAAAATACAGGAAAAAAATCCCGGTATCAAATGTGAGCTAAATGTGGTAATTCCCGGGTAATTCATGCATACATACAAAGAGCCGGGCACGGATTCAGAGGTTAGGCAATGCAAAGGTCACTTGATTATTTTAAAAAAAAAATAAAAGGTTCTGGATCTGGATAGAAATAGCTCATATGCCGATACCCCGGGCTCCAATAAAGCGGTTGAAAGAGATTGGATCACATTTAGCGGTTGCAATAAACTTCATCTCCCGCTTCATCTGCACGCATACTGGTTTTTGACCAGTACCATTTGAACGAACCCTACGAATGATATAAGACCGAAAAGCAACCTAAACTAGATAAATATGGATATTTTAGACAATGGATCTCACTCGGAGTGGTCACCAGTTACACCAGGTGTTCCTAAGGGTTCAGTCCTAGGGCCAACCCTCTTCTTTGTCAACATAAATGACAAAGTAACTGATGTCAATTCCACCCTCCGGCTGTTCGCAGATGATAGCATCCTCTACAGAGAAATCAAAAACTCAAGTGACCAGATCCAACTGCAAAATGATCTCCAGAAAGTTTTCAAATGGGACGGCAAATGGTAAATGTGCTTCAATGCATCCAAATGCGAGTTTCTCCAAATCACACGCAAAGAAAAAGCCACTTATTCACACCTACACAGTTGATGGGCAGAGTATAGCTACTTATCTAAGCATAAATACTTGGGAGTAACTATCAATGGTCACCTAGACTGGAAAGATCACATACAGAAGATAACAGCTAGCGCATGTAGTACCCTTGGCGTCTTGAGGAGAAACCTCTCATCCTGCCCCAAGGAAGTTAAAGTGACAGGGGGAGATTTTTTAGGATACGAATTTCTCTCAAATTGCACAGAATCGATTGTAGACCACCTACCAAGAACGTTCCGAAGGTTTATTTGACAAACAAGTGCAAAAGAAAACAGCAAACCTTGTTGAACTTGCCTGCCTAACGTAATTGTCTCAGCTCCATAGAACACCGTGCTTTGACTTTCTGTCGTACGACAGAAAGTACTAAATCATCATCTTATTACATAAAGACGGCGTATTCGGCTTATTCACTTCAGGTGTGATCTAATACATTGGAAAGCATTCCAAATATGCAAAAAAACCAGGTTCGAAAAAAATTGGGGGCTCTTCTTTCTGGAAATCTCCTCATGTCTCTTTAAGGAGCGAGCTTGCCAGGCTCTTGTGCGCCCCAAGTTATATGAGTACTCGATCGGCAGCTGTGTGAAATCCTTATGCCACTGGGTCAAGTGAATTTCCTGGAATCTGTGCAACGTCAGGCAGCACGTTTTGTATTGAACAACTATGACCGAACAGCCAACGTGACTGAGATGCTCCAGAATCTTCAATGGGATACTCTTGCCACTCGTAGGCTGTTTATCCAATGCGCAATGTTTTATAAAATCAAGCATGGGCTAGTTGATCCCATTTCCAAACTGTGTTATATACCATCCACAAGACCAAGAAGAGACTACAACACATGCTGCTACCAAAACAATATCCAGCCAAATTGCTAAATTCAGCCAAGTATTCGCCACCATTCCCAGCTGGAACAATATTACCAAAAACATGTTTTCTGCTCCATCCATCCACCAGTTCAGAGTATGGCTTTCCAGTCCTATAAGGGATCTGCAGCCAACCACAACCCCATCTTGAAACTCTAAGCAGGCTTGTTGATTCTTTACCTGCCCGCACTGTTCTAAATACTTGTGAGACAATTTATGCATAAGCACAGCACAAACCTCAATGGATAGTAAGCATGGTGTTTGGAATGACTCAAGACTCAAGGGCTCTCTGATAGGCCTACTGATATTAGTCCAGATCAAAGAAGCTACAGCTGGAAACTACAAACTCGGATGAGATGAAACTCGTGCAGAAATGAAGTCAATTCAGTCATGGGGTGCAAAACTTTGTACTAAGTTATATAGTCAAGATGGGCAACTAGACTATGTTCATATGGGGTTCGTTTGCGAGTGGTGGGTAATATTGCACATTTCTAGAAGATGAGATTCAGTGAGCAACTTTCCAGAACTTTTAGGTCATCGTGAAGAACTGGTAATTATGAGTGTAATCTCGCTGATGCAATGCTTCAGCAAAAAGCCCACGATGTCCAATAGCTAGTAAATTAAAGAGACACTGGCAAATTGCAAAACTAGTGCGCCACAAGAGTGTTCAAAATCGATATTTTTGCATGGTTGTAAGGCTTTTATATACAAAAGCCCTCACCGAAATTCTTAAGCCCAAATCAGCTTCCTTATGGTTAAATACGGAGGTCCGGAAGTGTGGGGAGTCTGTGTCACACACTGCGACAGATATCATCTAAATTGCGTACGCCGAGAGATTAAACGTTATCAGTCCGTCATAGAGAATGTGTGTAAATGAAATCAATTCAAATATCTCCCGAAAAACGGGGGGTTCTATGGAAGTTTGGGCATCAGAGGGTCCGTTACTAGTTTTGGTTTAAAGGGGGATGGACCAATTTAAGGATATGAAGTTTTCATCTTGATAGATTGGCCACTCACCCAAAAAAACCCCACCTGTAAAAATTCGCGCCGATATTTCAATGCGTTTTCAAGTGAGAGCAGAAAACGTGATTTAGTAAGCTCCACAGAGGACTATCTATGATCTATATATCTTTCCATCTATGCACCATGTCCCATAGGACGTTGGCTCCTAGAAACAAATGACCATCTATTTCCTAGCTTGCGCTTCCAATATGCCTGGTGGAAGGTGGTGCCCACAATGATGTCATTTCCCATCTCTTCCTTGGTCTTCCCCCCTGTCTGTTTGTGCCTGCGACAGTATCCATAAAAATGCGTTTGGGTAGGCGGAGGTTGTTCATTCTGCACAAGTGACCAAACAATGTCAGTGCGAGGCAGTGATGCGAGTCTAGATACTTTTTGGGTTTGAAAGTGGCAGGAGGAGATTCTTGAAAGAACTTCTTCATTTCCGCATCTAGCTGCCAGATGATATTAAGGATTTTTCTGTCGCATCGCATCTCAAAGGCTTCCAAATTTCATTGTCATTCGTTGATGGTCCAGGTTTCAGAGCAATACAGAAGCACTGGGTTGATAGGAATTAACAAGTCGTAATTTGGTGGGGAGTGAGATGTCTTTATCACTCCAGAATCTCTGTAATTTCCTAGTGCTGTTTGATGCCAAGAATAATCTGCTTTTGATTTCGCTGGTGGAGGCGTTTGATGGTGTTAGCGTTACTTCCAAATACTTGAATCTGTTACCTGTCAAGTGGTGATCATCCAAGATGGATATTTACTGGGCTCATGGGTTCATCACGGAGAATACCATGCTTTTGTTTTAGGTATACTGATCTCCATCCCATCTTTCTTGCTAGAGTACTGTGTAAAATTAATATTGTAGACCAAATGGGGTACATTTTACTCTTACTCCAAACCAAACATCTTTGGCCCTAAGGATTTCACAGGGTAAATGAGAAAAATAGTAGCTTCTTCTTTTGATACCAAAATATTTACCACTTCCGGTAAAATCGGGCTTCTGGGGACGAGGCTACTTGCGATCAGGGCATGCACCTTTAAAGGGACCTATCAGTGATTGCAAACAGCAAATCGAAAAAATCATCAAATCAGATTTTAGCATGTTACGTAACAAGTACGGGGTATCCTAACATAACCCTGCAAATGATAAAACCCGAAGCAACCTAATAAGGGACAGAAGCGGAGATTTTCTAGTAATAACTGTCCGAACGGACACTACTACAACACGTAATTGAATGGAGAATCGTATCTTGGAACACGCCGTTTTCTTCATTTTCTTTCAATTTAGAAGCTGAAAAGGGAATTAGAGAATTTACAGACGTATCTTCATTGAAGGCTATCCTGCAAATGTCAAATATTTTTCAAATCACTGATAGTGTATGTAACGGTAATGGGGTCTGAAACCTATAGAACCAGCGAGAAAAAATTGAACGTTTTTGTCGGGTACTTCGGTACTCGCAAGACTCTCGCAGACACGGAAAAAAGTTAACACGCAATGCTCTACGGGCGAATCCATTTTTCCCACACATGCCTTTCGGTATTATTCCAGTATTGAGAATTTTCAAACACTACGCCAATTTTTTTTTCCAATTTTAGAAACAGGAATTACGTTACTACAGGCCGCCGTTGGGTAAACAGAACGATTTTATAATTACACGTGCCGCGCCGTTAAATTCAAGGCAGAGCCGAAAATGGCGTTTAACACAAGAACACGCACGCCGTGTGCAGTTTCCCACGCTAGGCCCCACTGTTTGATGGTCTATAAACCTTTGTTGGTTAATTATCAGTGAGTACGAGTCAAAAATATTCGGTAATAACACATTTGGTGATTTAAAGTTATGGAAAAACTTAAAAGGTGGCCTACAAATACATGGGGTCTTTTACTCAGGTCAATGTCCCTATCTGTTTTGGGGTATGTGATTTTATGTGTAAATATATCTCTGTTCTTCCAATGGCCTAGGATATCATTGAGAGCAAATTGAAGAAATTCTCATATTTGTGAAAATGTGCCAGTGCCGCTTAAAAACAATTATATGAAGATTATAATTATACTGAACAACCGATTCTATAAATTTGGTACACGGATTAAAGCTTAATTTAGAGTTTCTTCTTTTCAAATTGTATCAAAAACAAGTACCAACATTAACCAGTATGACGTCTATGACGGCATAAGTTGAGGAAAGTATGAAAATTGGATGGTGAAAAGCCTGCTATCCCATGGATGCATTTCGAAAATGTGAGCCTTCTCTATACTTTATAGAATTTTCAGTACACATTAATTGGACCCATTTTACAAAAACACAATTGCACCTTGCTCGATAAATATACAACACTGGCCAAAAGTATTGCAACATGCAGAAAAAGCAATTTATATTGACAAATTGATTTAAAATTGATCAGGAGTTCTTGGATACACATTACGTAATTATGTCAAAATGGGGTTTTAAAACATATGATGTGTCCCAAGAATCAAATCGTGGACAAGCGTTTAATTTGGATTTTCATTATCCCTAATATGGCGGGTTAAAAGACGCATCTAAAGAAACTTGCCGATTGTACTCAAGAAGGAATACAGCGCAGGAACGTCAAAAAATGGATTGCCAATAGTCGTAAATGAACTTTACGAGTTTGTCAGGGTCTACTCTAAATGTTTAGGGCGAAAATTGGGGTGGGTGTATGGACCGGAAAAGAGATGATGTCAATAAAAAAGATGGGAGCAACAAGTTAAAATTCCGTAAATTAAGAAAACAGAATTTTCAGTAAAGTTACGGAAATCGTTTCTACAAAACACTAAACTAAAAACAAAAAACACGTGAAAAAAAAAAGTTAATTACGGAAAATATTTCAAAAATTTCTGGCAGCATAATTTCCGGACTTTTTTTTTTGGTTCCCGTAATTTCAAATTACGGAAAAATTCTGTTAAATAAACATTTGTTCATAATATGAGGACAAATTTTGTAGAATACTGTCAAAGTCCGTAATTGACAGAAATTTTCTGTAAATTTTACCCTAAAAATGGAATGGAAATACTGATGCCAGAAATTTCCGTAAATTTACGGAACTTTTTTAAACCAGTGACGTTCACCACCGTTGAGTTTCATTAGATTGCATTTCAGGTGTCTCGAATTTCTCGAATATCGAAGACCACTGTCTTCCATTGACTTTATCTCGTTTCCGGTCCACACAACCACAATGATTTTTCTCCCATAAACATGTTAAGTAAACCCTAATGAACCCGCCAATAATTTAAGTGGCTGTTTTGAAGCAATCGTGTGTTGTGTCTGTTATTCCTTCTGGAGTGCAATCGACAAGTTATCGTTTGCTGTTCCTTTATGCCGCCATATTTGGGGAACGTGACAATCGAATCAAAGTTTATTCACTTCTTGGATTTTTGGGGAATCACATGCTGTATGAAAACACAACTTGGAATTTAAATACGTAATGAGTAGTCAAGAATCCATGGTATAATTGAAAATCAATTGGTGATATGAATTTGTTTGTATGAATGTTGCAATACTTTGGCCAGTGTGTGTAGTATGGTACTAACCCAAGGCTTAGAATGTACAATTACCATACCCAGTCCCTGTATCTCGCACTGTATGGATCGGGAATGTTACAATTGCCAATAATTTCACTCCTGTAAGGGAGTACAAGAGCTGAAGATATGCCTACCAGGGATACTGCCATTGGTGGTGGAAAATACTGGTTGGTGAAAAGTGTATTTTAACGCATGTTTTTGCATAAATAAACGCTTGGAGTATATAGTTCATTTCCCAGCCAGAGCCAAAACCCAGAAAATGGATATTCCTTGTTTGGTGAAAAAAATAAATTTCAATCTTACACTGCGTGGGAAATTTGACTCAGTTTTGCAGGACATGCCACTTTATGACGTAATTTCTGATCCAATGGCATTTGGTGCTTATTTTGATATCAATGGTTAAAAAAGTAATGTAAATGTGGTCATTTAGAAAGGCGAAAAAACTTGAAGCAACCACATAATCGCAAGAAAAACAAACAAACTGCGCGAAATTGTTCTCAGAATCCCATTCTAGACCGTTTGGGGAAGAAGATTTGAAAATGCGTTTCTATAGTTTGAAGGGGCTGAATCAGAATTTTTGGGACCAACCTCTGGGAAATGTGGGGAAGTTTGTTAAAATAAGGGGGTAAAATTAGTACAGGGGTAAATTTGAAATCAAGTCAAATTGTGTTTAATGGTACCATAGAGTTACTAAATAAATTTATTACTTCTATGAAATGTACCAATGTTACTGTCTCAATTAAGGATTAAAAAAAGTTGTTTGGATAGGTTCTGACTATGTAACCATCCCCAAGACTCTCCCCGGGACTCTCCCCACAGGATTAGGTTGCCAGTGACTGGAGAATGCTTGCTGGCAATTAGGAGGGAATCATCTATCCACGAAGAAAGTTTGAAAGTCATGTATGCTGGACCAAAGCGAAACAGCTGAGCCGAAGATGCGAAAACCCAGTCAATCTTTATTATAGTTGATAGCTTAGCAAGATTACATCATCCCAAACCCACCCCCGCGTATGGCCTGCAAAACATTCATTATTGTAGATGCAATGTAATTTTGTTATCACCAAATTTTGTTAAAATTCACGCTTAATACATGCATGAACATCACGGACTCATGTTCATTGATACTACAACCCCCGGACTAGTACTATAGTGGAAGAAAGTCAAAACAGCGTGCATTTCTTTTCTTTTGTTTACATGAATCAAACCATTTTGGAGAGGGGCTTTTTATAAGCTATTATAAATAAGCGGAGCGGCCGAGCCTTGGAAAAGTGCTCTAGTTTTCGAGTTACCCCTCCCCACGTACAACCAAAAACAACCATCACTTATTTGAAGGATATACAATATAAGATTAAGAAAAGGATGGTGTGGTTGAAATATTTGGTGGCAGAAGCGGATGATTCTATGCCGAACAATGAAATTGGGCTGCAAGTTAAAGCGAAATTATATTTTTAAATAAATTTTTTTTAAGGTAAAAAATTATGTAACAATATTATGATACTTTTTGTATTGATATAGGTGTATACACTTGAATATAAAGGGTTCATGTAAGGGTTCAGGGTAATTTAATACCGTTGTGGTGACATGTGATAAATTAAAAAGGATGTTTTTTTAGGAAAAAAAGGTGAGTTTGGGGCTCTAACTAAAATTCTAGACCCTTTATATATTTATAAACAAACCTCATAAATAAATGTCAGAGATTGATAGTATTGCATGATTGATTTAAAATTTGTTTTGCTAAGGGGAAATTCATAAATCTGTATTCGTAAGTTTAGCTCAAAAAACGTGATTTTTTGACCCAAAAAAAACACAACACCAATGCCACCAAAGTTTTTAAGTTTTGACCAACCTATTTTTTAAAATTATTTATTACTATCTTTGAATAGAAGTGGTTGCGTTAATTTTGTTGTACCGAGGGGCGGGTTTGTCGGACCAATTTGCAGTCAAACGCTCCACTAAAAATCATTTCGTTTACACAATGTGGTGATTCAGCGCGACATATTAATGACTTCCGGGACCTGACTAGGCAATTTGGGTGAGACATCTAGCTACGTGAATAGGCAATTTAGGTGATGAGACATGTACATGGCAAGCACCACCACTGGCCATGCAGGCTGGGGATGGTGTTTACTACAAAATAAAATCTGTTTCATCTCCAACTCTGGCATTGGAGCATTTTAGGTGATTATCTTTGGTTCTAGTTGGACTATTTTTAACTATACACACACAACACAAACAACACACAAATATTTACATTTCGAATTCTGAGGTACGTGCCGGGGGGGGGGGGGGGGTTCAGGGGTTCAGTGGAAAAG
>JAMKCH010028719.1:0-17269 GCA_023653785.1 Ophioderma brevispina | reverse complement strand
TTGACGCCATTTAAATTTTTTTCGGCCGCTAAAACTTCCCTCCTTTTTTTTGATGTGTTTTTTTTAAAGATTTTCAATTGAGTAAAAATCTAATAAATAATGCGCTAAAAACACAATTGTAAAAGAAATTCGCGCCGTCTTCTGAGAACAAACTGTGGTTTTTTTGTTATTATTGTTTTTTTTGTTTTTTTTCTGCCTAGAATGCTCACAGTCTGTTTATGCATGAACCTAATACCTTGAATATTTGGGAGCACAACGAGATGTACACGGGGTGGTCCGTAAAAGTCTATTTTTTCAGAGATTGTCCCACCCAACCAATTTTTTTCAGGTCATGATCCCTGAAAGGATAGGCTTTCGATAATTATTTTTGTAATAATTTTGTATTTCTTTTATCATTTTAGCTAGAAAAAGCTGTACAAGAACAAGTCCTTTCAATATTCGTTCTAACCATTTTGGCCAACATATGCCAGTCAGATCTCGAATGCTGTTTTATATCTATTTATTTAGATAATAGAATATACGAAAAGAAAAAGAAAATGCATCACACACCAAAATACATTTTAACATGACACATTTTGCAGAATTTTGACAAGCATAAAATTATGAAAGGTCAACTTACATATCACAAATTGACATGCTTGAAATTGTGAATGGGGCAATGTTTAATAAACGCTAGGTAAACCGTATAAATGTCTGAAATTCGGAAATAACAATGTGTGCAACATGTCATTTCGTTTGTGTTTTTTATATTGTAATATGGTGCCCTCTTTTATACATGCATTAGACAAAATGGGGAGTAGACGAAATGGGCAATTAGACTAAATGTTATTTAGACCATCTGGTATTAGACCCAGTGTCAGTAGACGAACTGACATTAGCGAAATGTTTTAGACAATCTGGTGATTAGACCAATGGGCAATAGACGAAATGGCATTAGTCTAAATGGTTTTAGACATCTGGTGAGTAGACCAATGGTCTAGACTAAATGACATTAGACGAAATTGGTTTTAAGACAATCGGTGATTAACCAAATGGGCAGTAGACGAAATGGCATGTAGACGAATGGGTTTTAGCACAATCTGATGAATTATACCAAATGGGTAAGTAGACGAAATGGCATTAGAACAAATTGTTTTAGAACAACGTAGTGATAAACCAACTGGGCAGTATACGAAAATGGTATTAGCCGATGGGGATTAGACAAAGGTAATTATGTCCCTAAATGGTTACTAGCAACAAAATGAATTAGAGTATGTTGTCAATTATACTATGTGAATTTTAGACAAAAATGGAATGAGACTATCTGGATATTAGAAACGAAATGTATTAGACGAAGTGGCATTTCCCCGTTTCACCCATGTCCATTTTCATCCTTTCATTTGGGAGTTGCCCCATCTCCTCCCCACATCTCCCATTTCCCCTTACCCCTCCTTATTCCCAATATTTCAGTTGATCTATCTTGCATTTTGGTGCTATGAGCGGAATGATTGCTACCATATTGTCATAGTCCACAGTCGGTTTGTGGATAGGAAAACACCAAAATTGAAATTTTTTGAAAGCTATTACAAAATTTCTTACAGACGTTGAGTCATATGGATGCACATAAGGCAAACGCACACAACACGAACTTAGGCCAACGGTTCAGATAAATCCATATACTGTATAAAGCACGAATAGTATACTCCACTATCGTTTCATCGCGCGATGCTGCGACAACATTTAATCGCAATACCGACGCGATAAAAGTCATGTTACGCCGAGCGACAAAGTCTCATCTCGAGGAAGTTGTTGCTGTATTATTTATTGACAAACTTAATGTGCCATTTGACAATTTTCATAACAATTTAGAGAATTATCTACATACCGTTCTGTTTTTTGGCGATATAGCGTTGAATTTCCCGAATGAGATCTAGCAAATAGAATAGACGAGCGATATTATTTACGATAATAGGTCAAAGTTATATTAAAATTTGTTATCCAGGCCTGTGATCAAGTACTATAGGAAGAATGTTGCCAATATGCATTTTGAAGTCTTGGCAAATAAAGTACATGTTCTGGATATATTTGGATTGTTTTACAATTTAAGTTTTCGCACATCTTCAAGGATTGTGCACGACTTGTATCATTGTTTTGCCCAGTTTGATGATGACAAGTTAGTAGTCTCCACATGTGTACATGGGCCAGAAATGCCAACATGTAGGATGCGGAGGTCCGAATAGAATAAGGTGAGGTAAACAAATATTTCGCACAAACCGCCAAAACATTCTTACGATATCCTTAAAAATAATCGTGCCTCATATGGGATCAGACTATTTTCGCACCTACATCCATAGCTTTAATAATGACATTTAATGTATACTTCATTGATGAGTATTGTTGTTGATTATCGGGGTGATAGGGAGATTTTTAAGACAAGATTTAGTTGGTTTTCATGAGGTCATCCGACCTTGGTTCTTAAAACAGCCAATCGGAATTTCGCGGCTGCGATATCGCCGAGGTTGAACAAAATTCAACCCTCCGCGAAGCCCCAAAATCCACCGCGATGGAAATTCTTTCGCGAGGCAATACAAAAAATCAGGGTCAAAGTTCTTCGCAGCGCGATAGCGTGGGCACGAAGTTGGAGTATACATCGAGGCTTAAGTGGAAAATATCGCACTTCATTAATTTTTGCACTTTTTGAGCCATTCTGAGTAAGAGCCAAATTAAGAACGTGTCAAAATATTTATTTTGTGTGTAAGTCTATGTAGGATAGTGAAAAAAAAAGCAAAATGAAAAAAACAAGTGAAAATGCTCAAAATTGCAGAAGCGTGAAAAATTACATGCACGAAAATTCCCGATTTTACAGTGATGAATGTGAAAAAAGCATGAACTTTGTAATGGCATACAAACAAGGCATTTTTCTGGGATACAGTAGGCGTGCGTGGCCATTTGCAGACCCCAACTGTGAAAAATGGATTTGTTTTTAATAAATGGATGGTCCCTTGATGCAATGACACCATACACAAGATGACAGAAGTTGTTGAGCAGTAGGAGTACGGTAAAAGTGATAATTTTAGCGCGTGTAATTTTCGCGTTTCAGCGATTTAACATTTTGGTGTTTTTAAATTCGCTCTTTTCAGCTATCCTACATGACCTACACACAAAATAAACATTTTCGCGGGTTTTATTTCGCCGCGAGCTCAGAAGTGCGCGAAAAGCGCGAAAATAATGTAGCGCGAAAATTCCACTTTTACAGTATTACGAGGAAGTGGGGAAACAAATCGTAGTCGGAATGCAGGAGGAAATGTCCGCAATCATTTTTTTGGCTACCACTTGCAAAACTTCAATGAACTTATTGCTGCATAGTGAGCATATTATGTTTAATTTATTGTGATTGTGTTACAGTGTGCTGAGTTTTACGGTTTGTTCACTTTTTCACAGCTATATGCAGTAAAACCTATGGGGCAAAAGTATTTTGCAGGCCTTGTAAATGGTTGTTAAGTGAACCACAACATGTGTGAAAAAAAAAAAAAGTTTACTTGGCGATAATGTATATAAGCTTGTAGAAAGAAACAAACCTCTAGTTTTATCAAAACTCAAGTTCTTAGTGTATCCCAATGATTGATTCTGTCCCGTGATTGGTTGAAGCAAAATGTTGTGATGTGGAAAAGTTTTCACAATTCCCTCATGAGCCGTACATATATTTATGTACGAAACCAGTACTGTCGGTCTCAGTTTGAGTTTGAACAGCCAAGAAAATGGTGCATGTCCTCAGAATCGGGAAGTACTATCTGTAAACATTTTATTTCAGGTACTTTTTTGAGATATGCGATTGGTGACCTTTTGCGAGTATTAATTTCGCCGAATTTGAAATTTTTGATGATCTGATGTACTGGGGCAATTTTCTCGCGATTTAATTTTGCGATTCTTGTACTCGCGAAATTAAGTGACTCGCGAAATTAACTGTTTTACAGTATACGCACAGGAATTCACGTGGCACAACTGAAAAGGCTACAACAGCAAACCAGAAATGTGTCGTGTTGTCTATGAGAATAACAGTGTAGTATGCATTATGGAGAGGGTATCAGTCAAGACTTAGTTTTGAAATTTTATTTTGCCAACTTATGATAACCTTCAAGGGGCAATTTCACTTGAAATCCATACCTACTGGCTATTAAAATCTCACATATGGATTCAAATGGAATAACACATTGGGAACTACATTTGAAATTCACACATCTGGAATACTAAGGTCTTCCACAGAGGAATTACGTCTTCAACAGAGGGAATGACGTCTTCCACAGAGGAATTACGCTTCCCCCGGGAATTAAGTCTCACAGCGCGACTTCACGTCTCCACAGAGGAATTACGGTCTTCCACAGGGAATACGTCTTCCACAGGGAATTACGTCTTCACAGAGGAATTCCGTCGTCCACAGAGAATTACGTCTTCACAGAGAATTAGTCTTCCACAGAGGAATACGTCTTCCCGAGGAATGAAGTATTACAGAGGAAGAAGTCTTCCACAGAGGAATTAGTCTTCCACAACAGAATTTCTTCCACAACAAATAAGCCTTCCACAAGTATAGATTACAAATGAAATAGTCATGCGCTTGTATGGGAAGATTTGAGTAGTCTTCCACAGGCCTAGTATAAATTCAAAAAGGAATAGCCCATATGGTGAAAATGCTTGAACATTGTTTTTAAAAGGATTTCAGATGGAAGATAAACAAAATCTGCCAAAAACTATTGATTCTTGCTCTTTCATACAACGTGTACTGTAACAGTATCCTGTTAAAACATGATAAAATGTATTCAGCACAAGGTACCATGATATACATTCACAAACAGTGTATTTTCTCTACCGCTAATTCTGCTCTCAGGAATAGTACGAACCCCAGGACGCCACAAACGATCGCTCTTTCGGTTTATCACAGAAGTTGTCGCCGATTGGCTAAATTTTCGTTATCGATCCTTAATGCCGTGACAACAACAAAATTTGAAATTATCAAATGTTATCAAGATTAGGATGTTTGAATTTAATGCAATGGTCAACTCACAATCATAATGATTGAATGCAGACTATTGTTGACTCATTACTTACTTACCTATGCTAGAATTTCTTCCATTGCAAAGTTTTTTATAATTCCATGGCATGATTTTCAAGAGGGACGTCTGCTGCTACTGCAGTATTTTATATATACAAATCTTGTGGGGATTGCTCATTTGCATAATTGCATGCACTGTGTCATTAATCTACTATGTCCCTTTGATGCAATGTCATTTCCTCTTCAAACTTTTTGAAGTGTTTTCACATAAACTGATCTAGTAAAAGGGGCCATTATAACTTTAAAGGTGCAACGAGAGATTTCACATATCAGGTGCCGTGTCCCTAAAAAAAATTGAAAGTACTGATTTTTGCCTTTATGTAAAGCTTTCCATCAGAAATAACCCCATCTGAAAGGATTAAGCTGAGAAATGTTTCTTTGGTACAAAAATTTTGAAATTTCTAATTTTGTATCGGAGCAAATACAAAATTCAGCTTATGTTTTATATTGAAATATAAGCAAATCAGAATCACCCTTATCCTCTCTTTTAAGGCATTTTTGTAGCCAAAAACAAGGTAAGAAATGTATTGAGTGTCTATTCTATATGAAATTACTATTATGACATAATATTTGGGTGCCTCATAAATCTCTTGTTGCACCTTTAATGATCACAGATAATTTTCCTTTTGGTTGACACTTTTTCAACTTACTGTAGCTTTTAAGCGCAGTGATGGATCAACTTCATACTTGGTATGCTGGTACATAGAGACAAGGGATCTTGTGTGAGGGTAACAGATGAGGTTATATTGCTCTACACTTATTCTTTGACCACATAATTGAGTGACCTATCTGAAACTGCTGTCCCTATTTTATTTTACTTCACAAATTGAAAAAATTATAGATTAGTTTTTAGAGATCCCAAGAGATGTTGGCTGCTATTTCTAGATGTAATTAAAAAAAAGATTGAAAGATATTATAAAAGATGTGTACCGAAATTAAAGATTTTATCACAGGATAAATCAAGAAGGTCATCAAAATATATCAACTGTCTGAAAATCTTGTGATTGAACAGAATTTTGAAGAAAAAGTAAAAACTTCTTAAAAATTAAGTATCTTTTCTTGATCTTTTTCAAAATAGATACCCACTCACAGACTCCTAAAAACTGTTCAAGGGGCCTTTGGCTAAAATGTATTGCATGGTTCTTGTCATTTGGCTTGTAGGGCAGAGACAATTCCCTTTTCAGAGATAAGCTCTTTTTCCCCTTCAAGATGAAAGTAGAATGATATCATTCTGTCGATAATGACCTAGCTAGTGCTATTAACAGATAACAAGTGAGGGTCCCGTGGTATTTTGCAACCTTTTTTTTCAAAATTACTAGCCTCAAAGGTCAAAGAGTAACAAAATGATAAGTACACAAAGAACAGGTGCCTGTAAATTGTCATTAATCATTCTATCTTTGTTCGTCACAAATTGGCAAGAATGCTTAACAATGAGAATCGATTGTGAATAGTGCAGGTTGAAACTGCTAGCAACACTACCACAGCAGACGCAGTGCAGGTATTGTCATGGCAGCACTTGGATCAAGAGGTGTGACATAAAAAACGGAATTACTTTCATATGCATGGACAAGAAAAGTAAACATTTTTGCGTGATTGGACGCTTTGCACAGGTTGGCAATAGGGTAACTTGGCCAGACCTGTTCAGACAACCCAAGCATGCAGAGGATACCAACAGAATCACCTGAAGAAATTCGGACCTGCTCAGTGTTGGAACCAGGCGCATGTTTTGTATTCTTCCCATGCTTGGTTGATCTGGAATCTGCTAATTAGCCGAACCGTCTTTTGGTTTTCTAGCCTATCTCCGAGAGGAAGGGAGGGAGGGGTAAAGGGACAGAAGCTAAAAGAAGATTGGACATCCGTGGCGGGATTCGAACAGGGCCTCCGGCGCACCATTCCCATGAGCAGGCATGCAAAGGCTACGAGGGAGTCGCTGATCCGGCCAGCGAATTTTCTGCCAATATGAGCGTGTTGGTACCATGACGTCATCGCATCTTTTTGGACATAGCTTAGGCATTCCTAGCCCTCAGGTCACTGAGTGCTAGTGATAGGGTATAGACACAATTTAACGTTCAGTGCAAGGGCAAGGAAAATATTAGGTACCCCAAAGGAAAAACTTATCACAATGTTGCACGAATTCCAAAACTTTTGGATGATGTTCCATGATTAATAAAGTATTCCGATGTTTTTTAGCCATAATGAAGATAGATCATTTGCATTAATTCAGGCCAATTTTTCAGTAAATTCTCGTTAACTTGTAAGGCCAGTTGATTCATTCTTCTAACTGTCCAGATCTTGTCCAAACTTGACAGATATTGTTAAAACTTGGATATCATCTTGGTCCAATCGTTGACTAGACAAACCTTGTAAGACCATATTTATCAAGGCTTTTTAGAGTGTATATCTCATCAAGTGAGTCTGGTTCTAAGGTCAGGGCACCTTTCTCAGTGTAATGAATATGACAAGTGTAAAAGACTGATAATGAACAAGTGAAAAGCTGATGACTGAATGTATGTCTTTCAGTTGTTCAGTATCAGCTATCAGTTGTTCAGTTTCAGTCTTTTACACTTGCCCTACCTGATAGCTTAACACAGTGTGGTCTACCGCTCTAAACTAATCCTGTATGTAGCACATGGATAGCATAGAAATTTACCGGTCTATAGATGGCTGAAAGTTTGAAGTAACTGCAAACTGTAGATAAAAAAGACAAAAAAATACTGGATGTGGTCGTAATTACACAATGTAATTTAAAACCCAACTTAGTAAGTACGAGTTGTGTTCCGATCTAATCAAAAACTTGGTCTTTAATCACTCTATCATTGTTAAAATGTGTTGGAATACAGCAACTGTATCACATGGCGAGGGCCAGACTTTTTCTGAGGGGGGAGTAAGTGGGGGAAGTATAATTTTAGGGGAAAGAGTAAAATTTTTTTTTTAAGAAATTACAAATGCTTTAAAAAATTTTTGGGGAGAAAAAAACATCAAACATTTTTTAATAAATTTTTTGTCATAAATTAAAAAAAAAAAAAGCAAAATTTTGTAATTTTTAGCCTATCATCATGGATTTTGCCAAAAAATATCATTTTCCTTATGGTCGGTGTGTGTTATGGGTGTGTGGGGGGTGTATTCCCCATCCACCACCCACCCCCCCCCCCCCCCCCCCCCGCGCCACCACTGTTGTCAGCAATTTGTGTTCTGTTGCACTTACTTGTGATGATCTATTTGTGACATGAAGATTGCGCTAAAGTTTAACAAATCAGATTCCAAGTTACCATAGTCTTAAAGGGAAATAATGGATTGAAAAAAAAAATTGACACAATGAAAAGGGACCCTTATTGAAATCACTTTCCACAAGTTTGAAAACAATTTGGAGTTACATTCTGTAAAAACAGTAAAAACAGAAGAGTTCCACGGGGAGGTGCAGTTTGTGGCAATTCTGGAACCAGGATGCGACATTACTGCCAGATTTACCAAAACTTGAAAAAGCATGTTGTCACCAGCTCACAGACCATTGCTATTGTAGATGTGCTTAATACAGCTAATCCATTTCTTTAACTTGCAGAGTCAATATCTTACTACAAGCCTAGTACAATGCCTGAATCCCGGTATGAATGTTTGAATTGTTGCAAACATGCAAGATACACTGTAATTCTGTCAGGGATGTGAACACTTGCTTTTCTGTTCCAGAAATTGCAACAAAACTGCCACCTCCCCCCCCAACTCTTCCTGGTTTTACAGAATGTAAACATCCAAAAAAAAAATTGACTTCAAAATTGTGGAAGTGATTTCAGTAAGAGGTCATTCATTATGTCAAATTTTTTTCCAGTGCCATTATGTCCCTTTGATGTTTTTTAGTGATCTGTACCACATAATCACTTTCACTTAAGCCAATTAACCCACTCTACTCTAATGAACTTTGGGTAGTTGAACAACACACAAGCAAAGTCTGCTAAGCAAAGACTCTTAAGACAGCCAAATTTGATATCTAAGATCTCATTAACAAAACACTTGCCAATGTTCATGCAGCTTAGCACGGTTGGAAATCATGTAACATCGAACATTCCTATGAATGCTGTTACTTTATAAGGGTTTAGCAGTAGCAGTAAAGGTTGCAACGAGAGATTTTGAGTCGCCATATATTGTGTCATTTGTAGTTCAATTCTTTAGATTAGACCCTAAATATAATTCTTACCTTGATTTGGCTACAGAAAGAAATTGCCTTGTTGACATGAAACCAAAAGGTGATTTTATTTGCTCATATTCAATTATTAAAAAACATAGCTGAATTTAGTATGTGCTTCCTATATGAATTAGAATTCACCTTTTTTGTTACCCAAAGAAATTTTCAGCTTAATCTTTCAGGTGGGGTTATTTTTTATTGAAGCTTTACATCATGCGAAAAATTCAGAATTTTCAATATTTTTCAGGACCCTGATATGTGAATCTCGCGTTGCACTTTTAAGGATTATAGTGCACCGCTGGATTGATGCCGATATCCACCCAAGAACCAAAAAAAAAGGAATTTCTTGGAGATGTGCAATTTCTCAGTGTTGGGCCATATTTGAGAAGCTTAGGAACAAACTCAAAAAGTGTTCAATGACAGGTAACATTTCAGATGGTGTTTTGAATCAATCCCCAAATGCATTGCACTGTGTTCATTACTGTAATGTAACTAAACAACATGGCAGTACTTATGGATAAAAAGTGTTTAAGTTTTAAGAACCACAAGATATTTCAAAATCCTAAAATTCCCAAGTAAACACTTGGGGCTAAAATGAGGGGTTAAAGCAGGATTTTAGTGTTAAGAGATTTGGATGGATAACATGACCCTCTTGAGGTTGGTGAAATTCCCAAACTGTGCATTGGGGATGACTCAAAGCACCCTCTGGGTACATTTATTGTGCTGTATATGCCTTCCTATGAAAAGCACAAAAATCTATTGTCATTTTATTGTAAAGTTTTTTGACTTTATTGAGGCTGGAACTAATTACACATTCAAGCAAAACACTTTAATTTTACCCAAAATGTCCAATTCTGACTTGTTGCACTCGCACGACAATTTTCCTTCATGCCAATAACGATTATTGGCTTGATTTTTTTTAAATGTTCTCGAAAATTTAGAACCAATTTGCAGAACAACAAGGCCAAAAGGTTCCTCGTAGAAGCTTAAGGGTTCTGGAGGATAGATTTAGAAACTTAATTTTTCTTAAAGAGGCACCACCCGGGTCCTTAGACCTCAACCCAACACTCGATCACCACATCAAACCGAGCTTTTTGTTTATCATTAGAAAACCTTGTAGGTCTATTTCTCATTGCAAATAGTGGGCTGACTTATTTTATATTACAATGCTACACGCTTAAGATATGGTTGTGATGGGTACGGATAAAATTATTTAAGGAGGCCTATCTCTATGGGGTATGCAATAAAACACCCATTAACGCTACACTGAAATGTTACTGTCGGATCATAGGCAAAATTTGGAAATTTAAAAGCACTCTCAGTGATTTGCCAAATCAGAAAATCAAAACAAGCATCAAAAATCAGATTTTGCAGGTCGTAACAATTAGAGGTATCCTAACCACACAAGTGATAAGGTACAAACGGCATACCCTAATTAGGACAAAAATCTAATATTTTAGTCATTTTCGGACACTTACTACACACGTTAATTGAAGGAGATTCATACCTTTGAAAAACTGCTATTTTCTCATTTTCTGTTTAAGTTTTCATTTGAAAAAAAAATAACATGTAGAATTCGACGACTTTTCCTTCACTTGTGAGATATTCCTGAAAATTTCAATATTTTACCCCTTCGAGTGGATCCTGATTGATAGTGCTTTAGGTGTTGTGGTTGAAAGCCTCACTATAAAACACTGACAATGATTATTATGCAATCGGCCAGGCCACCTGAAGGTGCTAATGTCACAAAAACACAACATTATGGCAAATTCCCCCAAAAAACCTATAGATTTAATCAAACGAGATCTATTGGGACACCATGTATCAATGTTTCAAAGAATGGCATTTGTTTTAACTTATGTTATCAGCTTATAGCTCTGATATGTAAAACAGAAATAGACCATACTTTCATTTCCAAAACAATTGTGAGTGATCCCTTCTTGAATGGAGGATGAATCCCCCAAGCACCTTTGGACATACCACCAGGAAACAGCAGCAGCAGGGCAAATAAAGATTGTTGTGTCTAGCCTATACCTTACCTGTGTTTGTGCTCTGTAACCAGTGAAGTGTGGATGTGTGAGGGTTTGATGACTTCCATATTGTTTGCCATATTTATCCAGTAGTACCTGTCAGAGAGCTGAGGTACCAACAAACCTGGCTTCCCCATCTAACAAATCTGCAATGACTTCCTAGCTCGTTTAGAAGCTGTGAAACATTCTACCGGTGTCTAAGAGTTCCTAGAAAGCAAAGTGTAACGAAAAAGGTCAACCTGGCCTTGTGTACATACCTCTATAATGGAAATCAATAGTCTTACGGATAAAGCTCATCCATACTGCTTATTGTACACTCAACAGCTCAACAATACATGTACGAATTCGGCCAAAGTGTTGTGTGGGGGGTAACAGCTGTTTTGACGCCCATGCAATTGTCTCTTATTTTTAGAACAATTCTAAGCATGGGCGACACAATTTTGCACTGATATAAGTAGGGGCGTGCAAGAGCTTTACCTCTGCAAAAATCAGAAAATCGCATGCGGGAATCTACCATTAGTCCACAAAGTTATGATTTGTATGTTATAGCGCTCACAGAAAATACCTGTAAAACTAAGAAAAATCCAGATTTGCCACAATGAATTTCATAAAATTTTACACAGGATGTCGTTAGTGGAATAAAATGATCCAAATCAGTTACCAAAAGTGTGTTGGCCTTGATCCTTTTGGTTTTATCTGGTTCACATATGTGTTTTTTTTTGGGGATTCTGTAAAATTTGTTTGGCATCTGCTTACTAGCCATCGAACAGGGGGAAATCACGTAAAAATAGCAATTTTTTTTACCGTCACTTGAGAACACAAGTCTGTTTCATTTGTAGATTGCAGCATTTTAACGCTTCTTTTATCATTTGTAATACCTTTTGTAGGTATCGGTTGCCTTTTGTTTAAAATAATTTTTAGCTCGGCGTACAATACACAACCCTGCAAACTTCATAACTTTGGGGCACTTAATCGACGAAAATAACCTCTTTTTCCTCAGTCGTGAAATTCTGATATTGGGAGATTGTATTTTTCATGTTTGGAGTATAATGGGAGATAACTGGATCATAATAGAGATTGGTTATTTACTTTCCCGGCATTTTTAAGTTTGTAAAAATACTCACTTAAAATGGATTTACTCCTATGTAAAAAAAAAAAAAAAAAAGAAAAAAAAAAAAAAAAAAAACAAAAAAACAAAAAAGAAAAAAAAAAAAAAAAAAAAAAAAAAAAAAAAAAAAAAAAAAAAAAAAAAAAAAAAAAAAAAAGAAAAAAAAAAAAAGCGCGGGCGTAAAATTAAACTCATTTCAGACGAATTTCCTCTTAGATGTAGCTGGGTAAACAACTCAATAAAGGCAGTAGTCAAATTTGGTCACAAATATTTTTATTGGATATATATCTCTTTTCTCCATTGGACTTAATTTCATTATTTGACCTACAATCCTCAAAAAAAATGTTTGATCACTTTCTGTCTATACATGTCAAATGCTCCCTCCGCACCCCCATTCATGTTGAAAAACCGTCATGTCTGTTCAGTTCGCAAATTGTAGCAACATTCATTTGGGGGGGGGGGGGGAGGGGGGCAGGGACGGCTGAGTCTGGCATCATTTTGCATCCTCAATCAAAACCAATCACATTTGTAGTCATTCACAATTCACCACGGATTGGGACTTCGGTACATGCAGCGCATTCGAAGACTTTTTTTCTGGGAGATTGTGTCCCTGAAAGTTTTCACACGCTACATATCCACAGCATATCATTTCAGCAAGAAGATGACTGGCACTTGACCTTGTCGCAGTACAAGTCATATAATTTAGTGTACAGTCCTTTCCGTCAAAATATCCCTTGTTCATTTAACAGTAATTTAATCATAATATTACAAAGACAAAATAAGGATTTGCTTTTTGAGCAGTGGCGTAACCAGTCTGTGGGCAGTGCCCCCCATGTGGAAATCTTGCCCCCTCTTGCCCCCCCTGAAAAATTAGTGACTTACATAGGCGCATACACGTATATCTAACCAATTTTAATATATGGTCTTGTCTGCCCCCCCCCCCCTGAAATCTATGCATGCCCCCCTGTGCCCCCTGAACAAAAAAGCGGTTCGCCACTGCTTTTGAGTCTAGTTAAGTTTACTTTACGAAGAGAGGAGAGAGCGCCATATATGTACGTGTATATATCAACGGGAGCACATGCAATTTTGACAAGGCAAAGTTTTCTCATATGGGCCCGGGGGTTTTGGTAGGAGGTGGGTATAACACCCAATATTTGTCAGGGAATTTTTTGAGGAAAATACTGATAGAGTTTTCAGTCACAACCCTATACCATATCTAAGGTTATTGTGTGTAGAAAAGGGTACCATTCTGCCCAACTACGCTAGGCAACCATTGTGACAACCCTGGGGTGACAACACAACTTGTTTCTATGGGGCCAAAAATGGTTGTGCTTTTCAACCACCTGACATTGTCCAGCCGTAATCTCATGTCTTTCACTCAACTCCCAAATCAACACATCTTTTGCTGCGTTCACTGAACGGGTATTATACACACTCTTTCAAGTCATCATCAAGCAGAAATTTGATGCTACCATTCAAAAGGATCTCAACACCTGAACTGTTTCATGTAACATTGCTAATGTAGGATGCCTGCTATCACATACTTGACACATTTAGTGTGACACCATGGCTTCCTACTACTCATGGTCTCCCTTTCAAATTTTGTGAGATACTATTGTGAGTTATCACTGAGTTAACATGGTCAAAGTGGGAGTTATTCTAACGCACGACCAAATTTATTTCTATAATACAAAAATTGGTAAACTTCCGCATGCAGTATGGACACACATTCATTATCCCTCATTCGGCGTTCTGATATAGGAGCTGTGACAATTTTGGATCATATCCATTATGTGAAATAGGGAAGGAAGCATTTTAATCTATCTAAAAAAAAAATCCAAGACGTGCTGCGTTCGCTGCTTAACAATAAAAAGCGACTTGAAAGGAAAGGGCCTAGTCAAACGTCAATTGTTTTACCGTAATTCCTGAATCTGACATTTCTTTTAGTCTTTAATACATTTGTTTTTAAATCATTCACATCACTTCACGGTACTGTGACTTCACTGTACAATGTACTACGGATTAAAGGCTTTCTGTGTCACTGCGAAAACAGCTATCTTTTACAATCTTTAAGATGTTTAAGAATTGTAGATTGCAAGTGACACATTTAAGAATTTGGCATTAAAGTAATTAATTAAAAATGATTTAGGAAGGAAACAGAAGTAAGATGGGAAAATATTTAAATTCCTGCTGGACACTAACATGGTATATTCATAATGTTTGGTCGTCTACACCTGTTCCTGCATGAACACTGACAAAGTTCACGATTTTTTAGCACGCGTAATTACACATTGTGTTTGCGTTTTTGTGTGTGTGTGTGTGTGTGTTTAGGCGCATAGTTTTCATATTCCAAATATTTCATTCAACGTGCTTCAACTAAGAACTACGTTGGACCATCTTTGGTGGGTATTGACTATTGTATTAGTCGTATTAGTTTAGGTAACATATGAAAGTAGATGAGGCCCCCATATCACCTGTGAGGACAGTGTGAAAACCATTGT
The DNA here is from genome assembly GCA_023653785.1 of Ophioderma brevispina. Taxonomy (NCBI): domain Eukaryota; kingdom Metazoa; phylum Echinodermata; class Ophiuroidea; order Amphilepidida; family Ophiodermatidae; genus Ophioderma; species Ophioderma brevispina. The sequence goes on along the minus strand of JAMKCH010028719.1, from coordinate 2,367 downwards.
TACCATATTCAGGATTCAATAGCGCACCTGCCTCATACAGGTAGTATTTCACATATTAACATATATTACCTTTACCAGTGACCCTCTGTGTTTTGACCACTGCACATTGTATTGACCGTATAACATACAGTATTAAGAACGCACGGACTAGGAGTGCTACAAAGTTTAATTGGTGTGCGCCCCTCACAAATAGCTCTCACCCGTAAAAAAAGTACAGGTTGTCCCTATATCAGCGCGAATCGAGTATAATACATGTTTGAAAAAGAGCTAGAAAGGGGGAAAAGAGAAAACTAGAAAAAGTGTTGAGGGGAATGTTAAGAGAGAACTAGAGTTAGGAATTGTTAGAGATAGAGGAGAGAGAGAGAGAGAGCATAGAGAACATGCATGAGAAAAAAAAAAGCAAGAGAAAAAGATAAAGAAACTGAGGGAGCATAGTCAATTTTTTTTAAAAGGTTCAAAGGTTTTTGTTTTGTGTTCTTGTAATATATAGGCCTATGTATTTCTCAAAATCCAACGCTGAGAGTTTTTGGTCAATTTAGAGTTGTGGAAGCATTTAAAGCATTTAAAGCAAGATAATATGGGAGTTCCTGTAACCTGACTCATCTGACACATTTTTCTGACACACTTATGAATTCTGAAACCTTAATGGAATTAACCTGTGCTTTATTCAGGGGTGTGATTGAGTTTTGCAGAAAAATCCTGAATTGGGTAAAAAATCCTGAAAACCAGCGTAAAATTGACCTAAAATGCTTGAAATCGGGCCGAAATTAAATAAAGTTGTGGAAATTTTGAAAATAAAAATTCCTGAAATCAGGAAAAATCCTGAAGAATCACACCCCTGTTTATTCCATGAAGGGATTCTGAATTCATAAGTGTGTCAGACAAAAATGTGTCAGATGGGTCAGGTTACGGAAACTCCCAGATAATATTAGCATGCAATGTTTATATCAAGTGGTTTCCTTCTTACTATACCTATTCACTTTACAAGTGATTATGTAATACTATAGAACTCATGCCTTGGTTCAAAGGTCAGTTACCAAATGTATTGTTATAAACACCTTGTATGGCAGGTAAATGCAAATAGCAAGGCATCTGCTGGTTTTAAAACTCATGGATTTATAACACTTGTTAACTCCAATGCTTCTCTAACTCAATAAAATATTTCCTCTGAAATATAAATGACAGTAAAGCAGAGAATAGATTTCAAAATTAATATACTTAACACATTTAACACTCATTCTATCTTCCTTGACTGGACTGTACTTTGATTAAGAGATACTGACATATATCAAGGTCTTTGACATGACTTAAATTTAAATTTACTGGGTTACCACAGCAACAATTTTATAAAAGAAAGGTAAATGACTCCAGCAAAAAAAATTGCAAAGTTGGGTCAAGATTTCCGATAAGTTTTTTCCTTGTCTGGTGACGTTGAGTTTTAGTCCAAAAACATTCATGACCGCATTGACAATTTCCTCATTTTGGATTGTAATTCAACATACACAAGCTCAACCAGAAATCAATGAGATGGCTTGTGTGATGTACTTGGGCCTTAATAAATATTATTACCTTGTCTTTTACAACCAACCAAAGTTTGGAAAATTCTCAGGAAAGTTTTTGCTGTACTGTACACAAGACTACTGATGCTAATTTTAGATTGAGGACACTTCTGAATGTATAAAAATTTTACTGTATTATTAACCATCTTGGACATCCAATCTCTGTGCCACCTTAAGGATTGATTTCGGGAAGAGCACTCAACTTTGGTTGGGTAGGGGTGTGGCGGCACAAAGCCGCCTTTAGAACTTGGGGGCTGGAGAACTGAACTTTTTGTGAAACTAAGGTCTTCGGAACCAATTTTTTGCTAATTTTTTTAAATTGGGAACTTAATTTTTGGCAAAATTTAGAGGGTGTGAAGCTGAAGAACTGGCAAAATTTCAAAAAATTTGAGGGCAAAGTAGGGGTATTAAGAACTGAAGTGTACTTGAACAGGGGTCTTATGTTCAGCCAAAAAAAATATTGAAAAAAATCTGTCTGACCGACCGACCGACCGACCCTTCCAATTTTTGTCACTTGAAGGCAACATCTTTTATAGCCAACTTCTAAAGAAAATCCTCACAGCCTCACCCTCTGACCTAGGTTAAAACAATTCGTAATCATCTTTAACCATTTGGTCGCTTAAGCAGCCATATTGGATTTGTTACATAAAGGTATTCTTAAACTTTGACCCGATTCTGACCTGTGTGACCTGTTCTTTGACCCCTGTGTGACTTCTTGACACATACCATTGTTAATTATGCTAATGCCTTTTAATTAATATAATTTATTCACATTTTAACTTCTAGGTCATATCATAATGATATATGA
>JAMKCH010028718.1:0-36958 GCA_023653785.1 Ophioderma brevispina | reverse complement strand
CCGCGGAAGAACCGATCGATATTTACGTTAGAGTGACTGGGGTTTTTATTTTTTGGAGGGGGTCACTTTTTTCGGACTCTCTCGTCATGGTTTGTTGTAAACAAAAACTAAATGCTCCTAATTGATCCCTTTTCGACGAAATGATGTCCTCCCCTTCTTGAGGAAAAATCCGTGGTCCCCTTTATTTGACAAAAATGAATCCCCATTCCCAAATTTTGATCAATCCTTAAGTGTTCTCTTCGAAAATGTCGCTGAAATTTTTGGATTTTACCTCCCCACACCATAGAAGTACACTCCAAACCATGAACCATTCTCTCTAAATGTTGTAACGAGTGAAAATGTTACTACCTAAACAAGTGAACGTGCTTGTAACCCACTCCAATAATGAAGTGTTTGTATCTCTTAAGAGCGAATTTCCACTCTACAATGCCCACTCCAAAAAGAGTGAAATTCTCCACTCTTTTCGTGTTGTCCTTTGTTAAACTCCTCAAATGATTTACTGTCCCTCTCCGTTGAACTCCTCAAATGAGTAGAAATCCTCTTTTGAAGTGATCTTCAATCTTTTTGGAGTAGTGGTTTACAAACAAAGCGTTCACAACTCTTTTTGAGAGTGAAATTTTCACTCGTTTACATTTAAAATTGAAAACCTTTTTGGTAAAATTGCTCTAAACCCCCTGAATGGTCCTTTTGGGAATTTTTGCAACATCTCATCACCATAAAATGGGCTTTGTCAAAATTTCTCTAAATTTTGGACCTTTTTTTATTCAAAAAAGCAAAAGTGGGATCTGTAGGAAGTTCACGCGCATTTGACACAAATAATGGGTCTTAACTCCTCTGGAAATAATAACGCTGAACTCAAAATAACGGTTAAAATAACGGCCATTATCTGAAAATAATAAACTGAACCGAAAAAAAAGAAAAAAAACCAAATAAAGGCCATTTCCGAGATTACAAAGCTGAACCCAAATTAACGCACCTTATCTGGAAGATAAAGCTACACTCCAAATAACGGCCATTATCTGGAGATTAACAAGCTGAACCAACTCGCGGGGCTTATCTGGAGATAACAAAGCTGACCCCAAATAACGAACAGTAATCTGGAGATAAGCTAACTCTCCAAATCACGAGGCCATTATCTTGACAGATAACAAAGCTAACTCCAATACTGGCCATTAGCATGGAGATAACAAGCTGAATCCACAAATAATGGTCATTATCTGGAGATAATGCTGACCCAATACCGGCTATTCTCTGAGATAACAAAGCTGAACTCCAAATACTGGCCATTATCTGGAGATAACAAAGAGCTTAATCCAATTTTAATGGCCATATCTCGAGATAACAACTCTACCGACCAAAATAACGGCCATTATCTGAGACAACAAAGCTGAACTCCAACTAACGGTCATTATGTATATCTGGAGATAACAAGCTGAACCCAAAATAACGGCTCTTATCTGGAGTTAACGAAAAGCTTAAAAAACCCCCACCAACAGGCTTTATCTGGCGAAAACATGCTGAATTCCATCAATAATTACGAATCTGAGTTATCTTAAGTTGGTTCTGTGGTGCCCGAGATAAGAATTAAGCCTAATCTCCGAATAAGATAAGACCGCTTCCTGCAGCTAACGAAGTCCTATCATCGGATCTCGTGGGGGGGGGCACTGAACTTTTTCAGGTAGGGAAGTGCGGCCCCGATTTCTGAATTTTGGGGTCTTGCGAACGGACTTTGTCTCCTAAAGTAGGGGCTTGGGAACTGCATTTTTTAGAAAACTTTACATTTTGGGGGCTGAAATTTGGCTAAAATTAAGCTTCTGAGACAAACAATTTTGAAAAAGGACCTTAAGAACTGAATTAGCTTCAAAACCAGGGGGTTTGGAAACTGCTGGGAGACACGCGAAACGGGTTTTAAGGGCCGCACAAGCTCGCACATACCCGTACCAGTCAGTGTTGGATTACAACATAACACCATTCCGCTATCATTTTTTATGGCACACCTAGGCCCATTGAATATTGAAAACAACATTTCACTTACAAGTTCTTTTAGCACAAAATACAAATAAAAGTTAATTGTTTTCTCCATTTCCTTTTTAACTTATTTGCGTATACTTGTAGTGGTCAGCATGCGTGCATGGGGCAAACAAATTAGCACTTTATGATCAACTTTCAGTAGTGTCAATATGTTCCAGATTGACCAGTCAGAACAATCGTGACATTTTGTTATTCCGCATAATGGTTAATTTATCTTGCTTTATATTGAAGAGACTTGATGATTTTATATCGTATTGCTCTGGACGACTAATGATTGAACACAAAAAAAGTAGAGAAATAAAAACAGATGTTGGAATCTTCAAATATTAAAACACGCGGCATGTAGAGTTTAAATGCTGTATGTGTGATTTGGTAAAGGGTTTAATTGTCCCCGCCAGAACGCGATCGGAAGGGCTATAAAAGGGACTCGTCGTATGTCGTCTTGTTTTTCTGTCCGTTATTCAGTCGTTTGTCAGTTAAGAAAAATGTTACCGATGAATATTCGGCCATATTTTTTTCTAGATGAGCTTAGCTGAGAGTAGACAAATTGGGTATTTGGGGGAGTAAAAGCCATACTAACCATTAAACGGGCCATCTAATCATTCCCCCAGGTCTACCATGGGGACTTTCGGGGGGTGGGGAAAAGAAGGTAAAAAAGGTCACATGGGGCCAATCTTCTTTTCTAGGTGAGCTAGAGTTAGCTAACTGAGTATTTGTATAGGATGGCACAAACAAGCCCATATAACCATATAATTCATCCCAGGGTCCCTCAGGGCCTGAGGGTGTTGTGAATGTCCAAAATGGTTTAATATTGCAGCACAAAAAGGTCACTATTTGGCCATTTTTATCTAGATGAGTCTAGAGTAAATTATTACTACCATGTATTCGTCCCCAGGGCCCCCGCAAAAAATTGGGGTGTAATTAACACAATGGGTGTTAATTTAACCCTTCCGGAATCAAATACGGGACCGCACCCAATGGGGTTAGATTTACCTATTTCGGTGTTGGTTGTTACAATGTTGATAGACACTGCGCCACAGCGGTGTTATTTTAACATGCGAGGCCAATTGACACTCTACTGGTGTAGCACACCCCTGTATCATTGCGGGACATACCATCTGGTGTTAAGCAACCATTCAACCGTTGGTTTGTCAAATTTATATTGTAAAGTCTGAGCTTTTAGTAGAAAATTGTAAAAGTCGTGAAAGTTACTTTTTCCAACGAAAGAATTGACAGAAAGGACGAAAAACCTGCAGTGTTCAAGATACGAATCCCATTCAATAAACGCTGTAGTAAGTGTCCGTCCAGACACTAATTACTAAAAATATCAGAGTTTATCCCTTATTTTTACAAATTGCGCTGGTCTATCCTTGCCGGGTACAGATTAACCAGAATTACGCACCCGAATAAATTCCGACAGTGACCCCCACCGGGATTCGCTTAAAACCGGGATTCGAGAAAAGAACTTCAATATGCGCTCGGAATCATTAAATGATCTTAATACAACTTGCAACTATTGATGATATACCGAACATCAAACACATCTAAAACATGTTCTACAAGTGTTAGAACTAATATGTAAAACTGGAAGACACCCTGCATGTATTTTTCACCTCTAGAATTGAATTTTCGAAACACATACGGACCAAGTCCAAAGTGTCGATGTGTTCGAAATGCCATCGGACACGTCAAGTGTTATCCACATTTGGCAGGGTAGAGACTTAATTATAGTATCTATATGTATGCTTTAGACTTATGAGATATTATGTAGTTGATCACTATAGAAACCCTTATTGGCATTCTCTGTAACGACCTTTTCCAAATTCAAGATGGCAGCCAAATAGCGCCTTTTAAAAAGAAATTACACCTATATTATGTGCATTAAAGAAAGATCATATTTCCCCATGGATAACGAAATGATGTTATAACAAGCATAATAATAAAAACAAATTATATAACGAGTTAAACAATGTTCCAACTATCAAATTAGAAAATACAAACCGTGTGAAATAAATTGCATGTTATATGGCCCCATTTTCTGTTAAAACTTTGAAAAACATATTATTTTCAATTTTATTTGAGAGAGAAAAGTTGCTCACAAGAACAAGTATTTTGTTACTATAAAAGAAGAGAAAGGGGAATACCCAGTAGTTTTTTTGAGAAGTGCACTGTTTAGATTGACAATAGGGGAAGTGGGAATTCTCCAAGAATGCTAAAATTAGTAACGGACTCAGCTTGTTTATGCCTTTAAAAAAGATCAAAACATTGAAGATCTGGGAATTCCCCCCAAAGTTATATATATGACGTGATTATGTAGATTGTTGAAATCTGATTTGATGGTTGCAAGGTCATGTTTATGCCTAAGAATGATGTATGTTATTTTTAGAATGGGATTTTTGTGCACGTCAGTATATATAGGAGATTTGAGCGACAGTTATCGCCCTTCAGCAGTTGCAATCGCGATACAGTATGATAGCTAGTTTTATCTCAATAATGGTAGATTTTATGCTTCCACAACAGTGCCAGGATTATTACTGTTCAATCCATGGAGCAGAGTGCGGTTGTAGTGCTGTATTATTTACGTAGTCTTTGAAGCCAAAGCGCTGGGAATCAAAATAGGTTTCAAATGGGACAGATAGAAATCGGGGAATTTTGGACTGTGGATTTATTATCGCGAGGGGACTTAATTTATCCTTGTCGTCTTGAACGCGGGAAAAGATTACCTTCAGGACTGAGAGATTCCCTTGGAATATAATACCTGGAGTTTTGTATGAACTTGTGCGCTTCATGTTGGAAGTCTCGCTGGAGGACATATCATCGTGAACTGCAACGAGTTCAACAAGGACACTAGAAAACCATAAGTAATCAACTAAATTGTGTTTATATTTAATTGTGTTTGGCAATACAAATTCTGAACAAAATCAAGAAGATCAGTAAAATGTTTATTATATATATTTGATCATTTGTGCCAAGGCTCATGATTGTGTGTGTGAAAGTATTTCTGACCTTAGACGTCTACGAGACGTCATTAACAGAATGGGGGCTCGTTTCCGGGGGAATTGCAGTAGAAAATTTGAAGCCTTTTTGTCCGAAATTTATACACCAAAAAGTCTTATAATATTGTAAAACATTGTGACAATGTTGGCATACAAAAATTTGTGTTGTCTACATGTACTAATTTATAGTGTGCGTTCAAGTAGTATATGTGTTGTAGAGTACAATCAAGATCGGAGTTTGATCCCGAAGTGTTCATAGGGCAACTAATTGGGAGAAATTTGATGAGCTGGGAAAGCTGAGTTAATGAAACTAGCCAAGCATTAGTGACTGAGGCAACATGCTAGGAGAAACGCACGTCATCAAAAATAATAGTTTGATTGAAAAGGTTGTTCAGGAAGATGTTGGGGATAGTTCATTTTTGGAAAGGAAGAAGAGAAGAGGGTTCTGGAACAGGGGCACAAGGGATGCATTCAAGTTAAAAGAACTTGAAATTCAAAAGGAATTGAAATTAGAATTGAAAAAGATGGAAAGGAACAACACAGAAAAGAAAATTGAAAACCAAAGCAAAAAGAAATGAAATTGCAATTCAAAGGAACAGAAAGAAAAGGAAATTGAATGGAAAAAGAGAAGTGAAAAGTTTTTTTGGTGTTTTTTTTTTGTTGGGGGCCCAGAGAAAAATGAAATGAAACAAAAAGGGAAATGGAAATGGAGATGAAAAAGAAAAGAGCTAGAAGCTCAACTAGGGTTAGAAAAATTGAAAAACCGGCTAGCTCATCAGAATCTTCCAAGAAATATGTTTTGATGTGGCGAAAAATATTCGCTTGTTCCAAAATTTTCAGGAACAGGAACAAGAAGTAGATAAATAATTCTTACACTTTTGCGGGGAAAATTCCCAATAGCTTGAAATGGCCCAAGGAGTCTTGGACTGTTACTACAGTCGGTTTGTTCATTGGTAAAGCCCGAGAATTATATTTCGGCCAGGTACATTAACAGAAAGTAGTGATCTTGACGAGGTTAAGCAGACAGTGCTCAAAGCTAGGACTTGTGACAGAGGATATAGACAAAAATTCAGGGTCTGGTCAGAAAAGATGACCAGGAACTGTGAATTTGCGTTGTGTAAAGGAACAAATGTTGGAGCGTGGTTTCTCAAAGAAGTGGGCAAAATTTGGTAACTTAGGGGTTGTGTTAGTGAATTGAAAGAGTTCAAACAGTGTTTTCATCCAGATATCAAAACACATCTGAGATGAAAAACAAAATGACAGTTGCGTGAAGCAGCCCGTTAAAGGCCGACGATTATGCATTGACCCTCAATTAAGTCATACTAGGTAGGCCAGCCAAGAAGTTACTAGTTACAAAAAAATACAACAATAAAAAGTCGGGTTATAACAAGCGTCCATGGTAGACCAGGAGGGAAAATTCCCAGTTGAAGGCCCATGAAAAGGGGAGTAGAGACAGTTTACTGGTGCTTGCTAATCAAAAAACAGGGGCTGGGACCCCAAATACACAGTTCACATGCAATCACTGTAAGAAGCCAGGACATACAAGTTCACGGTGTTGGGAGATACATGGGTATCCACCCAAAAGGAGGGAGCCAAAAGTGAGTCAAAAACAATAGGTGTGCAGTTAACTTGAGGTCAAAGTTCATTCTTCTGTTCAGAAACAAGAAAGAATCCACAAAGGGAATGCACAGAAAAAGTAAGGGAGGACTTTAAGCCTTTTTGGCGGATTTGTGTCAATGTCAGGTGAGTTTAGATCCCAAAACCCAATTAGCATCATGCGGAACACGTGCTGCGCGCAGTTCAATGATTGGAAGATGCACTTCCATTGATATTGAGAGTCCACAGGAACTAGTTGGATGCTCAGGGGATAGGTATGGATGGTATTAGTGTCCCTCTCACGAAATGGAATTGAAATCCGACGTGGTTTACTGGAACTGTCACAATTGGTGTAGACACGACTCCCAGTAAAGGGGGGGGTATCCATGTTGTTAGGGAATGATTTGGGCAGGGGGAAGGGAAAAGTACTCCCAGATACCATAGTTTCAGGTGCCTGTCAGTGGATAAATTTGATGAGGGGGAAACCGAAATTTCCAGCCTGTGCAGTAAACTAGGTACAGACAGAAAGCTCACAGGAAAAGCTGCCAGGGGGTGATGAGTCAAAATACTCACACAATAGGAAGAGCAGTGAGGGACTTGGTCCCACAATTTAGAGGATACTCTTTTCTCAAAAAAATTCTTGGAGGAATTTGGAGGTAATTCTTCCCTCTTCAGGGGAGACTAAATCCCTGTTAGTGAAATCAGCCCCGAGCACAAAAAGTGGCAAGCTGGTAAACAATGAAATCCCAGCAGCTGAGCATGATAGAGATTAGGGACTGTAAAGGAGACACTTAAGCCATGACAAGTGGTAAAGCGCAGCGCAGTGACCAAGCACTTAGGAAGTTAGGTGAGGGGGCATTGTGCAACAAAGCCGTGCAAATTCCTGTATGTTTATACAAAACAAAAGGTTGTACCTCGAGAAAATGGCGGCCACCTGACGCACTGTAGATGAGGGAAAATAAGGAAGGTGGGGTGCATCAAAATGTAGTGCCAAAGGTATACCATAGGGAAGTGATAGGGCATAGCCATGATAGTCCCATGGCAGGCCACTTAGGTGTGAGAAAAAACATTGACCGAATGAGAGTCCATTTTTGTGGCCTCACTCCGAAAAGATTGTTCTGAGTTTGTAAGACTTGGCACACATGTCAAATGGTGGGAAGCCCAATCAGAAAATTCCTTACCTTGCTCCCTGCAACAATTACAAGAAGGGGATGAGCCATTAGTAGGGTGTTATCGATGCGTAGACCCATCCAAAGGACAAGTCAGGAATCAGCGTATTACTGGACCATCATGTGCGCTCCACACGATCCCTGAGGCATACCTTGAGAAAATTTAGGGCACAGAGTATAGTGAAGGCTCAACAAGGTTTTGCACCTAGTAGCCTTCCAAAATCAATTCAGTCTGATCACGATCCATTCATGTCAGGTGTGTTCCAACAAGTTATGGAACGTTGGGAATTTCCCAGTACAGTTCTTCAGAATACCACCCCAGAATTCCCAAGGGGCCCTAGAAGGCTAGTTACACAAACATGAAAAACTGATCAAAACTTTTGTTTGAATTGAGAGGGATTGGATGAGGGAGTTCATCTCTGTTATTTGCTACCCGGGAGGCTGTACAAGAGTCAATAGGATTAGGTCATTTGAGTTGGTGTTTGTCACAAAGTTAGGGGACCATTGAACTATGAAAGAAAGTGTTGATGTGAATGAAAAGCCTGATGTGGGCATGGTTAGACTGGTGTCTCAATTTAGACAAAGGCTCCAAAGAGGCCACGAAAAATTGCCAAACAAAACCAAAAAAGGTCAGGCAAAAAATGAAAATGTATGGACAAAGAGGAGTTTTTTAGGGAAAAGAGTATTCAGGGGCGGGTGGTAGGTGACAAAGTTATGCACTTTTCCAATACAAGGATCCTTTGCAAGCCAATATTCTGGACCATATGAGAAAGAGAATAAAGTGGGAGACCTTGACATGTGATCCAAACCACCAGTGCACGTAAAAGTAGACAAATATGTCACCATAAATATGCTCAACGAGATATGAAAGAGATGATGACATAAAAGCCCTTACATGTGTAATGTCATCTAGAGATGATGTGTGTACAAATGATGGACTCACCGAGTCAGAAACTGAACAAAACAGCACTGTAACACAGAACAGAAAAGATTATGGTGTCAAATGCAAAATTGACAGATTGCCAATTTTAGAAAAGAAATTAGGCCATCTCCCAGAAAGTCAACAAGGTGAATTGAAAGAGTTAATATAGGGGAGGGGGAAACATTATTCATGATTGTACCCGTGATAAAAATGTCATAACCATGACATGGATTTTGTCGTTTCAGGAGACCAACCAAAATGCAGCATCTCAGTGAGCTTAGTAGAAGTGAGATTGGAATTTCAGGTCTACAGTCAAACTACACTTTGATGCATATTTGGGAACCATGTACCCAAAATGATTATTTTGATTGTATTTGATAATTTTGTGGAGATTGACTTAGAAACTCCACCGACAAGAATTTAACCGCTGGATTTTACTCTAACAAGAATAAAATTGGACATATAAGCATATCAAGGAAAGAAAATGTTTGGCTGATGCCCTTGTTCCAGAGCTGCTAAATTTGTTCAGAAATTGATGTTACAAATTAGTAAAGAAACGAGGCAGCAATTCAGAACATTAGAGTAAAAAGTGTAAACTTTGCACTTTGTAACTGAGGTAAAATTAACCAAAAAATGGAAAGTTTAAAGCAGATTTTGAAAAATTCATTCATTCAAATTTCTTTTTAAGGGGGAGGATGTATATGGCCTCATTTTCAGATTAAACTTTAAAAATATTATTTTCTCAATTTTATTTGAGAAAGATTTCTCACAGACACGTATTTGTTTCTATAAAAGAGAGAAAGTTGAATACCCTAGTTGTTTTGCTGTGCACTGTTTAGATTGCACAATAGGGGAAGTGGGGATTCCCCAAGGATGCTAAACTTAGCAAATGACTCAGTTGTTTATGCTTAAAAAAGATCAAAACATTGCAAGATCTGGGAATTCCCCCACAAAGTTAATATTGAAGTGATGTAATTTAGATTGTGAAATTATTGATGGTGCAAGGTCATGTTTATGAAGGAATGATGCATGTTTATTTTAGATGGGACTTTTTGTGAAGTCAGTCATAGAGTTTGAGCTAAGTCTCGCACGTCAGCAGTTGCCAAGAAGCTCTATACAGTATGGATAGCTAGTTATCTACAATATGGGAATTTTTGTTCACAACAGTGCCAGGTTTATTATATGTTCAATTCATGTGAGCAGAGTGCTGTAATTATTATACTGGAGTTTGAAGCCGAAAGTGCTGGGAATCAAAATAGGATTCCAATGTGGACAGATAGAAATCGTGGGTGATTATCTTGGAAGGGGATTAATTATCGTCGAGGGACTTAATTATCCTTGTGTCTGAATGCTTGGACAAGATTACCTTCAGGACTGAGAAGATTCCTTGGAATATAATACCCTGAGGAGAATTGTATGAACTTGTGCGCTGTCATTTGGAGTATTCGGGTGCGGACTATAATAGTTGAACTGCAACGATTTCAACACAGGAACACTAGTAAACCATAAGTAATATGAACTAATTGTGTATATGTAATTTGTTTGGACATACCAATTCTTGAACACTCAAGTAAAAGATCATTCAAACTGTTATTATATATAATTTAGATCATTTGTCACAAGGCTATTTATTTGTGTTGAAGGTATTTCGACCTTAGACGTCTACAGACGTCTAACACTACACTGATCCGTTAAGAAGTTTCAGCAAAGGAAAAAATGACATTCGAATGGACATGGAAGACTATAAAAAGCATTTATAGGGCGAGGGGTGAAACGGGCTAATAATTTGTCGCAATTTATGGACGCAGGAGATCTAAATTAGTAACCCTTAGATAATGTTTTGCCAATGATTTTTAATCCATATTTTGTTAATCGGACCGAATCGCGCCAAGGAAAATTCACCCTAAAGGAAAAATTACCAGGAATATCTGAAAATCCATCAACATAGCTTATATGAAACGATAGTAGACGATGAAATACTAAAAATAATAATGAGTTTGACTTCAAATAAAAGCAAAGGCCCATGATTAACATTGGAAATTATGTCGTTAGGAAGGTTGCGAATGCAATCAGTAAACCTTTAAAACATGTCGTAACTTGTCGACTCAAACGGGTATGTGCAAAACAGCTAAATAGCCAAAGGTGTACCCCGTAGAAAAAGATGATACCGAAATATACTCCAATTATAGACCAGTTTCTATCTGCCATGTTTTCGAAAATCTCTAAGACTTTTCTTCTCATGTGTTGACTACATAACACAAGATCTACATCAAAAAACGTTGGATTGTCGACCCAACCTTCGACATCATGGCAATTAATTGATAGTGTAGATAAAATAATAATTACAATGAAACGCAATGAAACTACAGTTGGAGTATGATCTCGATTTCAAAAAGCGTTGATCCATTGATCACCTTACTCATAAAGTGTAACTATGGTATTAGGGGTTGTAGTATGGAATGGGTTTTTTTTTAAAAGTACCTTAAACAGAAACCCAGGTTTGTTATATTATAAACTCTAGTAAAATCGAAACTTAGAGAAATCTCATGTGGTGTGCCACAAGGGTCAATTTTAGGACCACTATTATATTATGCTTATTATGTTTAATATTATTGTGAACATTTATCTAAATTGCAGTTCACCTTTTTGTTGACGACTATATTTATTCCATAAGTATTGCAATGAAATAGGCTGATCAATGAAGAATACAAGAAGTAAACAAAACTGGTTTAGGGCTAACAAACTCTCAATTAAAATGTACAAAAACACAATACTGCTCATGGGTACAGATCAACAAAAACACGTGCTTAAAAGTCAATTGGAGCAACTAGACGGTAAAAAAATGAGTTAGATAGCAAAACCAAATCATCGGTGTCCGTGCATGGACGAAAATTTGACATGGACAGACATAGCTATTGGAAGGCATTGTATAACAATATCTAGAACTATAGGGTTATTCTTAACAAAAATAAATTTCAGTACGCCAATAATATTACATTCATTATATTGTACGATAATTTTACCTAAGAAAGTATGGAATTACTCGCATGGGGAAAATACAATAAAATTCATTGGTACGCTATTAAGTTACAAAACGTGCGTAAGAATAACTATAAGGTAGCCATTACAGATGTCATCTGCACATTTATTTTTAAAGATCACAAATTATTTGTGAAGTTTTGACATATAAATGGGCTGGCGTGTTCTCTTGCAACATTCTACGTCAAGACCCTCATATTGGAGAAATATTTTACTAAAAATATGTTGTATGGGTGTATATATGTAGGTTGTGCTATAAGGGTAGTGTACATGTATTATAGGAATGTTTAAAATGTGGAATTGTGTGTATGTACATGTGTATGTTCTGTTTTTTTTCTATTAAACATGCTTTTGCCAACTTCGGCTCTTGGTACTCCATACTCGAGTCTTTTAATTATAGTCTCATTTTTTGTATCGTTTGTATTTATAGCATCAAATTTCATTATTCTTTCCTGACGCTCATAAGGATCTTTAAGTGTTGTTGTAAGTGTAAGTAACTTTACTCATAAGTACGGGGCCACTCTTATAAGCTCCCAGGGAGTTGTCCAGTGGAGGTTACTAGCATGATTGATATTCTTTCCAAGTAATTATTTTGAACATGTATCTGTTGTAATTTGTATTAAATTCACATCTATTCTTGTAATCTTTGTATTTTATGACTAAATTGATTTGATTGATATTCATAATCATTTAACCAGAAAAAGATGATTATCACTTAAGTGAAAAACAAAAATCACTTTTTTTTGGATGCAAGGGTGTATTGTGTAAGGGATCAGGTCCCTTTGTGCGACATTACTTTACCTCAAAACAAAATGCATCAATCTCAAACAGTCATGACAGTTTAGACCTCTTCTCAAAAATTACCTAATGACTAGTAAAAGTAGTTGATTGGATTAGCGTAAAGATTGTTTGGGGGCATTGTTTTGTGGTTTGCTGTTGTCGTTTATCAATGGTTGTTTGTAGTGTATTATCGTGGCAATATAATGTTATGTTTGTTTCATAGACATTGATTTTAAGGGAAGACGCTATGTTATTGGCCTCTTGGGTCTCCTCCATATCTGTTGTGTTGTTGTTATTGTAACTTTTGATGATATGGAAATAAATAAATGATGATGATGATAATTGATGATGATAGTAGTGATTATATCTTATATAGGGGAAATAAGGGTTGTGGGCGTAAGTATTGGACCATGTGACACCCTTGTCTGGCCATTTGTTCGTTAAGCAATGTTAAGATGGGGGGGCCAATATGGCTGCCTTGGTGCCTTCCTGAAAACTTAGAATTACGATATCTGTAGTGTATTTAGTATAGAACCCTTAAACGATTATTAAGTATAAGTCTGAGATGTGTAGCTGTCTCTTTAAAACCAGGATATAGAGCATATAATGATGACCATTTGAATGAATTTGAGAGTTGTGGCCCATATTGAGATTCTAGAAAAATGCCACTGCACGAACATTGTGCACACCCTCCAAAAATTATTGGCTTGAATCCTCAACTAAAAACGATCGATAGAAAAAGTCTGCAGTAGGCTCAATTTCAACCCTGCGCCCAAAATTCCTCCTGATTATTACTGCATATAGTTTTGCCAAGTCTATTTAACTTTGATATATGTGGAGTGTTCAACAAGAAGTTAGATTTAAGTATAATATATTAAACGAAATACTTACATTTTTTAACTGTTATAAAGGTATGGAACTAAATATTTCTACGGTGAGATTAAAAAAGTCAAAACTCATCTTGTGATGATGATATTAGCTGATAGAATATTTTATTTGCATCAAGAAATAGTACGCTTTGAATGTAAAGGAGCGAAGATTTCACTCCCACTCAGACTGGGGAGAGTGAAATTAGTATAATACGCCCAAATGAGTGAAATCTCTTCAAACGAAGTTAAAGAAGAGTGAAATTACTTCACAAGGGAATGGATCATTAAAAATAGTTGAATTATCTTTAAACGTTGGAAAATACGCTAAACGAGGAATCGTTCCAAAAGAGTGAAAAAAATCAATCCAAATGACGTGAATATCACTCAAAAGAGTAAAACATCAGGCCATGATTTGCACCGGCCGGGATTGTCACGTAGATAATCTTTAAATAGGTGATCAGGCATGTGCAATCATTAACGAGTGAAATGCCAATCTTTCTAAGCGTTAAATAGAATTGGTGGTATTCATGTTTAGAGAGTTCAATAGCTTCACTCTTTTATATAGAATAGAGGGCAAGCCTTAGCCCCGTATATAAATGTGATAAAATTTGCCGACCTTTTCATCTTTTAAACTAAAAGTATAGGCTTAGGAACCGGGGGGGCTGTATGTAAGTGGTGATAGTGGTTGGTGGGCAATGAAAGTGATGGGGATGTGCGGATGGATTTCAAAAGTAGGGACATGCGCTGAGAAACGTTTATTAAGGGAAAAAGGGGGCATTTGTGTGAGAGGCCCTGCGAGGATGCAAAACTGGGGGCTCAATCATGAGCTTCTCACCTTTGTGCAAAAAAAGGGGGTCATTCTCGGGCAAATTCAAACCCAATAATGTTATAACATAAAAAGAGGGGCTTTCTGTGAGAGCTGGAAATAGAAATAAGGGGGTCATTCAGGAATTGATTGAAAAAAGGGAGGCATTCACTGAGAGTAAAAAAAAGGGGTTTTCAATGAAAGGTTAAAAAAGGGGAAAAAAGAAAAACATGTTTTTAAAAAAAAGGGTCAAAGTGCGCACAGGGAGGGCCCCCCCCCCCCCCACTCCCCGGAAGTACCTTTCAACCTCCCAATAATGAAGGTGATGACATATAAAGGTAAAACATACAACTTTTCAAGGAGATGAGCTATACAAATGCACATCATAATATAAATAATGATTTTGCCACGGTAGGATGTTAAAGTTCAACATAGGCTGAAAAAATAACTTTAAAATTCTAGGTGAAGCTGGAAAAAATTGCAATAGAATTCTTCACCACAGTGCATTCTATACAAATCCAAGTGTGGAAATAGACTAATGATACTCCAAAATGGCACCAATCTAGGTTTTTTCCAAGGATTTTGTTGTATTACTTATCAAAAAAAAAATTAATATTTGGCACATCTAATGGCCTAAATTTGGTTATATTTATAAATTATAGTGGTCTGACAGACCCATATTCTTGACAAAAGTGTACTTGAATTTGCATAACCCAATGGCCGCAATTCTAGATTTTTACAATGATGATGATAATGGTTAATTAAATATATTGCCGCCTAAAAATGCCTAAATTATTCAGTTAGGCGTTTATTATATTTTATGGTGATTATACGACTCCATACATGATTGGTAGAAGTATACCTAATTAGCAATAAATCCACAATGGCTGCCAATTCTACCATTTGAAGCAAGATGTCAACTTGACCCCCACCCTCCCACCCCGCGTTAGGTATATACATCTATTATTGCACTTACAGGACTCAAAAACAATTTAAGATTTTGTTTCACTATCACAGCTATATAATGCTTAGAGCCACCCTACCTCCATTCTTACCCCCCAGCCCCACACACAACAGTGCGTATCCCTTTGTATCTATAATTTAATACATCGGTATATCTCATGATAATTAATAGTGGTGACTCGAATATGTGAATATGTTTCCTGGGCCTTTTGGGGAATCAATACAAAATAAAAGTGTTCTCCAATATCATTACCAAATCACGCTCAAAAAAAAAAACAGTATTCTCCAGTAGTAGTGTGAAGAATCCAACTTTTTTTCAAATAACCAAGATACACACATTTTTCATCGAGAATCCACGATTATCGACTGCGATCCAAGTCTTTCAAAATTGTTAAAACCAGGATCTTCAATCGAATTCCAATTTCTTCATCGAGAATTAGTTTTCAATCAAAGATTTTCTTCGGTGATATACCAAATTACCATCAAAATCCAGGTTTTTCAATGAAATTGGGACTAAGACCTCAAGTCATCAATGATGTGGCTAATTGTGTGCGGTTCTCTGAGTCCGTTGAGGTTACCTGCTTTCACACCCGTGGGCCCCTGGTGCTATTGATGGCTGTCAACAAAACTTGCTTGAGGTCAAGGTAGAAGACAGACCATGCTTAGACCATCTGCGTTGATCCAAGATGATCCATATGAAGCTACGACTGCAATGTCTTGGATTGGGTAGCAAAGTAATTCTGTGGAACCTCTGATCCTTAAATAGTGTGTTAAGAGGGGAATAGGTTACCAGGTTCGTCGCACTTCTTGGCGACCTTGATCGTATGAAAGATCCTCCAACGGTTTGCAGGAGGTATGCTAGGCAGAATTGGAAGATATTCTACAGGCGCGCAAAAGCAACCGCAACCAAGTCTCATTGCATCATTCAGAATAAAATCCAATCTTGTGTGAAAGGTACAACACAGGGACTACATATGCGTCGGCATACTTCAGCAGTTTTTGAGTAATGCCAAAAATGTGTGTCCAGTTGAGGTGTGTCAAGTGTCAAAGGATGCACCCCCTCCAGCCAGTTGGGAGCCTTCTCAGGAGGTTGACACGAGACTGAGTCTTGGAAGCGTGTCGACTTGGTGTGTTGATGGAAAGTAAGGCTGTGGGGGGGGGGGGTGTTCAATTATGACGACAAGGTTCTTTGGCGTTGGATCGCTTGACAGTTTTTTTTTATCTAGAGTGATGTTAATTTCTATATTTTGCCAGCAGTGTTTCTGAAGGTGGGAAAATAGAGGACAGTCTTGGGTTTTGTGACTTTCAAGTGCCATCGGTGGAAGACCAAAGAATTGTTTTACAGTGATATGGTCTTTGACTAACCAGCTATTTTTCCAAGAATGTACGTCTAGTGGCGTAGGAGTACTGCAAAGAAACTCCCCTTCGGCATATCTTTGACATATGCTGAAAGAGACTAGGGGGCCAGGACGAAACTTGTGGGACACCATTTCCGCAGTTTGGCTTTCTTATGCATGGAGGTCATTTGCCAAATTTGATGTCCCGTGGACAAAAGATCCGGGTATGAGGCAGACATTATGAAACTTGACAGAAGCTTGACATCAGGGAATATTGTGAGTTAGCTTAAGGTAGATGACCTCCCATTGATCAGACTGTTATCACTAGGCAGCCAGATTGATTCCCCTCTCCACGGGGGAGTCATATCACCCTAATAATCTCCGTAAACTTACCATTCAAGCCTGATTCTTAAAGACATTATCAGTGATTGCTAAATCGAAAATTGAAAAAATCATCAAAAATCAGATTTTTGCATTGTCTGTAACAAGTACAGGTACCCTAACATTACTGCAAATGATAAGCCGAAGCAGCTTAATAGTACAAAATAGGATATTTTAGTCATGAGTGTCCGAACGGACACTTCTACAACACGTAATTGGAATGGCGAGTCATATCTTTGAACACTGCCGGTTTCTCCTTTTCTGTCGATTCTTTAGTTGTAAAAAGTAACCTATGAGGATTATACAGATAAATCCTTTACTTTTAGCTATTTTGCAAATTTAAAATTTTTGTCTCATCCGGATGAATCACGGATAGTGTCTCTAATGCCTTTTCATGGTCTACGATCAAATTTTTTTAGCAATATCCCTTCCGATACCCACTGTAAAATTTGGCAACCCCTGAGTGCGCAAACAAGCAAGGGCGCAAGATCTAGCAACACTGACTTCTGGATCAGTTTGGTATGCTCTTTCCACGGGTTGACTCACGGGCGGAGAGCGAACCCGTGAGCACGTACCTGGGCGGCGCAGCGGCCGGAACAGGGGGGGGGGAGCGTCAGGCTTGAATGGTAAGTATACAAAGATTATGTTTGATAGAACTCTCCCCCGGGGTGAGGGGAATCACCTACACCTAGTACGTTCCCATTCAGGCCTACTTAATGCCACAGATTGCAACTGGTAGAGTCACCCGGATATCAGCGTGCTCGGGCCATAAGCAAGCGGAGCTATGGTGATATGATCTCGCGGGAGAAGGTTGAACAAAGAATATATTAACAGATGCACTTACCGACTTCAGGGGGTAAAGTGCTACTGGGAGCTGTGGCGACGGGAAGATGTGGAGGCTTGGTGTGATGACGAGGGAGCTGGAGGACAGGATCCTAGTGCCGTCGAACCGATGATGTATTAGGACATCTCGGAGATAACTTGTTGGAATGTATAAGAACAAGTCCATCCAATGGCGTCCCTGATATCTGTATAGAAGCTCTCCGGTAGGAGGCCCAAGCACCCGCCTGAGATCTACGCTAGGGGAGCTCCTATGTGCGTCCACGCCAGATGACAAACCTCCGAACTAGCTAGGCTCTCCTTATCGACTGCCACGATCCATCTGGCGAAGGTCGTCTGGAGGGCGGGCGAAACAGCTTCGAGGTGTGAGGAAGAGTTGGTCGTGAGCCCCCCTATAGGGTTGAGTCTAGCTGAGGTAAAACTGAAAGGCTCTAACTGGTACACCCAGGGTCCTTCATCCGCTGGAAACTTGAAGCTGCGGAGATCTGGGAGATGATCGGCCTGTGGAGTGAAGCTGAGAGATGATCTTGGACAGTAGCCTGATCGGGGAAGAAAGACGAGCGGGTTCCCTGTGAAGGTGAGATGGTTCTCTGCTATAGGCAAATCGATGGTGTCCGATACTCCTCTGCATGATGTGCGGCGACAAGGGAGAGAGTCTCTTGGTGGTGTCCGCTAAGGACGCCTGGAGAAGAGGGCTCCTAGGAGGGACCTGTAGAGAGTGGAGTACTGATGGTAGGTCCCAAAAGCTGGCCCCCCCCCCCCCCCCCAGAGGAGATCGATCGGGCGGCCGTTGATAAAGCGTTCCCTTCCCTTGATGCGATCATGAAGCGCTGGCGAGCTAGGACACGGTGATGTTCCGGTGACGCCTCTGCCCAATCCCAGATGGCTGGCTGAGAGAGAGTTGCTCGCTGAGGGTCCACTTGGCGATTCTGCCACTCGCTACGGTGCTTGACATGTCTGGAATTATAAATCCTACTTGTTGTAGGTCTCCTTGCCTCCCCAGTCAGATGGGCGGCTGGGGTGATTTGCCGTGGGAGAAAGTATATAAATGTAAGTATTCCCGTGAACGGTTAAGGCCCGGCCGTAATAAGTGGGGCCCCCGATGACGGGAAGACCAATATACATATTTCTAAGTATCCCCATGAAAGGAAGGCCCGGCCGTAATAACGGAAGTGGGGCCCGAGGACGGGGGGAAAGATATCCGGTGGTGGAGCCTTGGTCCCCGAGTAGAATGTAGGGAGCTGGGCGTTGGGGCGGCTTGCGAACAGGTTCACGTGGGGGGGAGCCAGCACCGTAGAAGCCATTTCTGCATATTGGGATGAGGGGGATATCCAGCGACGATCCCGGACTCTCAAAGGTCCTGCCTTCCCGGCTGTCTCTTCGACAGGGACATCTGCCAGGGTGTTGTCTACACCGGAAAGAGGATGGTCGTCAGGATGGTCTGATGACGGAGACCACTCCAGGACTGTCTATAGGAAATGAGCGACTCCCGGATCCTCCCTACTTGTTAAGTAGGAGACGGCCGGCATGTTGTCGCACCGGGCTTGGACGTGACCTCCCTGACCACGATGGGATAGTCAGCCTCGGCGCCAGATAACAGCCCACAGCTCCAACATATAATGTGATGCTTGGTCACCTTTCCTTGTCCGAGTCCCGATAGGGGAGTGTCTCCTAGTGGGTTCCCCACCCGCTCTAGATGCATCCGTCCTGGGAATGAAAGATGATGGTCTTGATGTGGAGTAGTTTTCCAGGCGGAGATTATCCGCAGATGCCACCCCACGCTTACGCTCTTTGGCGTGTGGGGACGTCAGGAGTACTCTTGAGCTCCGGTCTCGGCGAATATTGAACCGACCGATAGACGAGCAGCCTATACTACTGCGCATGCCGAAGTCTGCCGGCGTGATACCACGTTGTCATACTGGCTGAGAGCCCAGTCGTAGTCAATGGTTTCATGAGGATACCGGCGCACGGGTCGTAGATGCGATGCGCTCGGAAACGCTATTCCCGCTTGAAGATCGGTGTCGCCCTTTAAAAGTCAATGCTCCGCGAAGTTGTGTTGAAGTTGTTCCCTGGAAGGCCGCTGGGGGGGGGGGGGGGGATGCCAGGAGCCCAGTCGTCCAAGTAGGCGAAGGCTTCTCCGCCCGAGGAACTACTGCTACAATCTTCACGATCCTGGTGAATGTGCGGGACACTGTCGGTAACCCGATACGGGAGGCACTGGAATGATAGAACTGATGGCGGGTCGATATAGGAACCGAGCCACATTCTGTGTGGCGGATGTATCGGAGAGTGGAAGTAAGCATCCTTAAGTCAAGAGTGGAATGGATCCCCGGCTTGATGGCCCTTGAGAAATGCTGATAGGCTCCCCATCTTGAAGAGGCGTGACGTGAAGAAAGAAACGGTCTGCAGCGCTTTCGTGTGAGGATAGGGCGACCACTCGTCGGATTTCCCTTAAGGGAGAGAGGATCAAAGCGCGAGGTGAATGCTACGGTGCGGGACGGTACTCGAAGGATTGCCGCCTTCTAAGCAATGTTCGCCTCTTGGAGAAGGATTGCCGTATGTTTACGTCCTTGGCGGTATCACCATCTTTCATGTGCGCAGAACCCATGAGTCGAAGTCACCGTCCTACAAACGGTGTATGAAGTATCCCAGCCCCCCCCCCCCACCGCAAGGGGAGGTTCTGAGGTCTGAGGATAGTCACCTCCTCTTTGAGGGGGAGGAAGCACATCGTGACCCCAACCCCCTCCATGATCGATGCCCTTGTTGCATCCACCGCCGTCGCAGTCCTTGCGTCGGTATCCTTGCCCCCTCTCTGGGGGAGATTGACCTTGTTGTTCTTGGACGGTGGTTCTTCTAATTTGGAAGTCCTGACTACGAAAATTTTTTTTTTTTTTTTTTTTTTTTTTTCTGCGGTGCTGCAGTCGATGCCTGCTGCTGAGGGGCCCCCGGCTAGCCGGCGCCGCCTTCTTATAACTTCTGGGCGTTCGCAGGCTGCCTGGCCTTCTTAGTAGCGACATCATCCAGTGTAGGACGGCTTTTTGAACTGTCCCACGAAGAGGTAAGTCCTGTAGGCATTTCCAGGAACTGCCGCGGGCTCAGGAGGTTGAGGGCGTAGGGTGCACTCACTTTCCGCCAAGTAGGCGGGTTACTGCGATAGCCTGCAGCGGTGTTCCCCCGGCGTGGCGCATGCCCGGAGTGTATTATAGTGACGTGCTTGTCTCTGCACTCATTCTGCAAACTGACAGGGTCTGCACATTCGTTCATCAGGTGGGGCGAAGGTGAGGAAGGATGCATTCAATAGTCACATACCATCCCAGGCCAGTGTTTCCAGGCCGCCCAATTCAGCGTCCCCTTTCTGGTCCCATGTTGGGGCCCGGAGAGGGGGAAGTTCCTTCGGTGGTTCTTCCCGCGTGAGCGTGTATGCCAGAGCTTCATGAAGGGAGATAGAGTGAGTACGTACGGCCTGGCAGCTTCTCTGCTGTTACCCCTGCAAGCTAGCTTCTCCCAGCTAGTCAATCTCTGGTGAAGGTTCAGGCCGCTGGATCGGGGTGCCCCTCTGTAGCACAACTGCTAAAAAGGAAAGAGGCCACCACTGAAGGCTCTGGTATCAAGGAGTGAACGAACCTTACATAGTTGTCTGATCTTCTCAAGGTGGAGGATCATTTCTGCCTCGGACTCCCGGCCTTGATGGATCCTCTGTGGAGGGTCCTCTTGGCTTGATGGTTTAAGTGACGCTCGCGGTAATTCCGGCGCTAGTGGTGATCCCGACGCTTGTGGTGATCCGGCGCTTGCGGTGATCTCGGCGCTTGCGGTGATCCCGGTGATTGCGGTGATCCGGCGCTTGCGGTGATCTCGCCGACTTGGCGGTGATTCCGGTGCTTGCAGTGATCCCGGGTGCTAGCGGTGATCTCGGCGCCTGCGGTGATCCCGCGGTTGCGGTGATTCCGGTGCTTGCGGTGAACCCGGCGGATCGGTGGTTGTTTCCGCTGGAAGAGGTGTCACCAAACTAAGTATCCCGTTGAACGGTAAGGCCCTGGACGTAATGAACTGTAGTGAGGTTGGGTCCCCCGATGCACGGGGAGACCAATATCCGGCGGTGGTGGAGAGTCGGTAGCTCTGCCGGGGGGTCCTGCGGTGATCCCGGCGGCGGTTCCGGCTCGGCGATTACGGCTCCCGGACCGGCTCTTGCGGTGCTCCCGTCGGCGGTTCCGGCCCCCGGAACGGCTCATTGCGTTAGGTTGATCAGTCGGCCGTCAGTTCGGCTCCCGGAACGGCTCTTGCGGTAATCCGACGGGGGCCACGGCTTCCGGAACGGCTCTTGCGGTGATCCAAGCGGCGGCTCCGGCTCCCGGAACGGCTTGCGGTGTTGATCCCGACGGCTGCCACAGCTTCCGGAACGGCTCTTGCGGTGACCCGACGTCTTTGCCACGGCTTCCGGAACGGCTTGCGGTGATCTCGGCGGCGGTCTCGGCACGGTCCACGAGCGGCTCTGAGGGTGATCTGGGAGGCGGTCTCGGCTTCCCGAACAGCCTCCGCGGTGACCACGGTATTCCGACGGTGGAGAGAGAGGTACTCGGTGGATGGCTGCGGATTACTAGGCCGAGGGGCGGTGACGGTAGGACATCACCGAAACTCGGCACAGATGCTGGCTCTGACGCTGCTATCCTGGATTGCTACTGGCTACACTGGGTTGCTGGGCCCCTTCTCGGTCTCTGAGTCAAAATCCATGTCTTATCTGGGAAAGACAAAAGAGAGCGAACTCAAGATGGTTAGGAACTTTAAGGAACCATAACCGGGAGATCTCCTCTAAGTACAGCTAGCTAGCATACAATTGAGTCCATTCTAGCCAAAACCACCGAGCGTAACCGGTACTGGCCCGCTCAAACGTGAAAAAAATCCCGCTGGAGACTAACTCCCATAGAAAAGCCAACGTACTTCCCGGTTTCGGGGTATGTGGAAAATGGGATGAAATTTGTTATATCGAACCGACGATGTTTAGTCGGAACCAAATAAGGTTAAGCGGTAAAATACGGTCGGCAAAAAATTCAAAATGGCCGCCGGAAAAAGCGTCCCGACCTAAAATCCCCCATAACGGTAAGGCTCGGTCGTGACAACGGTAGTGGAGCCCCCTCAAACGGGGGAAACGAAGAAAAACGCGGTTGAGTCCGAACTCCCATAGAAAAGCACTACTTCCGGTTCGAGGTCATGTTGAAATAGGAACGAACTTGCCGTATCGCACCGCGATGTTTAGTTCGGAACCCAATGAGGTTAAGCGGTAAAGATTCCGCCCGGAAAATATCAAAATGGGCGCTGGAAAAAAAGAGTCACCAGTCTAAGTATTCCTGTGAACGGTAAGGCCGGCGTAATTACGGTAGTGGGGCCCCCGGTGATGGACGGGACCAATAAACTGACCCGCAGACCGTAAGTCCACGGGCGGCAGCGGTGCGGGGCTCAAATCACCGCCACGGTGCAATGAAGCAGATGGCGAACCATGATTTCCTATGCAGAACCCGAGTTATGAACCTTTCGGCCGAGATGGCCGACTATCTGTAAGACTACTTCAGTGATTTGCTAAATACAGAAAATCGAAAAATCATCAAAATCAGATTTTGAAATGTATGTAACAAGGAAAGGTATCCTAACATACCCTGAAAATGATAAGACCAGACAGCAACCTAATAAGGACAGATCGAGGGATTCTTAGTCATACTGTACTTCGCGACACTTCGTACAAACAAGTAATTGAATGGAGAATAGTATTTGCGAACATGCCCGTTTCTTCCTTTTCTGTCAATTCTACTGCTGGAAAAGGTAACTTATAAACATTCTACAGACATCCTTCACTTTGAAGCGATTCCTGCAAATTAAATATTTTTCAAATACACTGATAGTGTCTTTAAGATGGCGTCAGACCGGTACCTTACCGGTGAATAGCGGGTGAAAGATGACGCGAAAAAACAGCAAAGTAGCCGATGAAAAAGCGAGCATAAAATACTCAGGAACATCTAGCACCACTAAGCCTCCCCCAACTCACGCGATAGCTAGATGAATGTGGGAATTATAGAAGGGGTCGTCTGCCGAGGCAGACCACTATGTAAACACGTGTGAAAGTACACACACTGACTCACCTAAACGGACGCAGTTTTACAACCAAATTGGATGGGCTGAAGCAGCAAACCGAACAAATTGTCAGAAAAATGCGTAGAACACGCAGTTATGGTAGATAGTACTGGAGTGAGTAAAAGATATAAATCCGCTGAAAATTGCAAACTTCTAAGGAAATAAGAGCACACAACTTGCTGTGAGCGTAGCAAAATGAGCAGTCAGTGGTGCTAGATCATTGGCCCCTAGAGTGTGCGCACACTAAGGTGGTGACAAAGTTTACAGTGGGTATCGTAGGGAATATTGCTAATTGAGCGTAGAAAATGTGCAAAAAGGCATTAAGTCAGGCTTGAATGGAACGTACTAGGAGATGTAGGTGATTATTAAGACGGCACTAAACTTTTGCTTCTTCTTGAAGGATGTCTCGATATCATTGGCAAGTCTTGCTATAGGATGATCTGTTGATTGACCTCTTTGAAAGCCAATTTGGGTTGATGGTAGATTTGCCTCTTACCATTGAGCCTACTGAGTATCAGATCCCAAGCAGCTTATAGTGTGAGATAGCATCGAGATGGGTCTATAACTCTTGGGCTCATTGCTGGTTTCTGGGCTTCAGGATTACACTGAGCTTTGAAGTCATCATCTTGAGGAATTGTTGATGATCCCATTAAAGTAAGGAGAGAAAGAATAATTGGAGCTATCGAACAGCTTCAGGTGCCATGCATATGCTTCCAGAATTCTGGATGGATGCCGCCATTGCCAGGAGCTTTCCATTCTTGGAAACTTGATTGCTTCGGTTGATTTCATTATAGGTGAATGGTTTAGACATGGGAAACTCGACGGTGGAGGGGTTTGTAGAAGTTGCTTACATCTCTTCGTTACAGCACTGAGCGCGGGCTTTGCCTGTGGGGAATGGTCTGCCAATTTCCATTTGGTGACGACGGTAATTTGCAGAGACAAGACAGTGCTTAACTGGACAGCTAATACCGGTGAGCTTGTTGACGTGTTCCAGGCCTTGCCAGCTTGGTCAGTGGGTTTAAAGTTGATATTGGAGATCTCTCCATCCGTCGCATTCCTTGTCCAAACGGGTTGTAGGGGTTCTTCCTCTTGGCATGGAATGTTTACTGCTTGGTGGTGACCATAGACAGAAGTCAGAATATGGTCGTTGAGTTAGAAGCTAAGAAGCCAGGGTTGGCAGCTTGGATGACAATTCACTAATGTGTTGTTTGAACTTGGGCCAATTGGCTTTCCTGAAGTTTCAATCTCTTTTTGTAAAGACCGGAGTGTGAACTTGATGTCACTGGATACCAAGATAGGACAGTGGGCTGATCTAGGGAATCTAGGGAGGACCGTTCTGGAACAGCGGGATCGGATGTCCCCGGTGACTGTTGGCAGGTCGGGAGAGGTAAAACGCCCAATGAGTTGCTTGAGAGAAGGAAGGTGGACCCTTAACCGCAGTTGGCGGTGTTAGATTAGTGTTCCTCCACCGGAACATATAACATTGTTATCAATATTTTATGTGCAGTTCTACTTTTCATCCACCATGGGTGTATGCAAATTATTAAGAAGCACACGGCTTACACAAGATACCAGAGATATTCAGTAGAACAATAAGATTAATACGGAAATAATATTTAAAGTTCATCAAAAGTTGTGTGTCCCATGTTCACACAATTCTGTTTCACAAGTATTGATATATAAAGGTAAAACGTAAGAACCCCTTGACAGCCATTTGGGTTTTAATACAAGTAAATGACTAGCAAAACTAGCTTTCTCTCTATTACAAGTTATGAATACACTATGCACATGTAAATTATGAAATGTCCATTTTGTACACAAAGCTATCTAGGAGACGAAGTAAAAAATTAGCGGGCATTTTGAATTATGATGCAAATTAGTTATGCTTCCACCCATCAGGTTATGTAATTTTCTTATACGTATAAAGCCTAATATACTTCTTTAATGTAAAATATTATTCATTTAATGGGCTCAACAGCAATTTAGGATCGCATACAACAAAATAAATGTAAAACATAGGATTGGCGGCCATTTTGGATTATGCAAATTAGCGTACTTCCCCACTTGATTGTTGGACTTTTAGTATGTCATTTTGGGGACCATAGAAATTCATGTGGTGAAAAAAATTCTATTGCAAATTTTTTCCAGGTCATATAGATATTTTCCCAGCCTAACAGCTCAGCGCGTTCGCCCACTGACCTAGACCCCCGCAGTTCGAAAAGCATTTTGACTTGGACTCACTCCCCCACCCACCCCCATGTTTAAAATCTTCCTAAACCAACCAATGAAAGTCATTCAGAAGAATATCCCCCAAATTAAAAAGAAGGTTTCAAAATTATTTGTAGGGGGGTTACACACAAAAGATAAGTGATTATAGGAGCATTGAAGTCCTGCCCTCACATGTATTTTTTTTAGGTGGATCATGATAACTCCAAGATACACTGAAGGCCATATGAGTAAAATCAAGACAAGAAATTCCAGTGCAGCTAGGCGCCCAGTGTAAAATTGTCATAGTGCCTCTATCAGAACTTAGTAAAAGTTGCAAACTTGCAATGGCAAGAACCCGAGGCAAGAATTCAACATTAATTTGGTACTTGAAGTTTTATTAAAAAAAAAAAAAAAAAAAAAAAAAAAAAAATATTTCACAATGTTTTTATTTCCCCATGGAATCAAGAGGGTGATTACAGGGAGATGTTGATCTCAGTCTGTGCCAACTGACCTCTAATAGAGTTCGTGGTTGTGCTCCTCATGAAAAGGAATGTCTAAAATTATTTATTCAAAACCAAAACAAAGTCGAATCGATTGATGGCAAGGTTGAACTTCGGAGGAACTGCTCCGAAGATTGACCTGAAATATACACGGGATTTCTGGACCGTTGCCAGTGTCTTTTACCGTGGTAAGATATAGCTTTATTTAGTTTTGATTCTGCTCGCAAATTAATTTCCAATTAAAATGTATGAGATAGCGATTTGATCTTCATGATCTTGACGATGAGATCCCTACAGAATGAGACTTCTGGACATGCTGCTGGAGTACAGTCCAGTACTGTACAGTACAACTCATCTGGGGGGAAAAAAAAAAAAAAAATGAATTCCGTATTTTCTGCCACCACAATCCCACAACATGCAGTTTATTCCGTCGAAGCTGCCGATTCATCGGGGATGTGGTGGGCAGAATACTAAATTCTTTTTCTTTCCAGCTTATGGCTGCTGTTATCATAGACCTCTAGTCATGACAGTTTTGTGTAGTGAAAGTGCCATTTAAAGGGATTAGCAGCGATTTGCTAATCCGAAACATAGAAAAAATCAGCAAATTCAGCTTTTGATATTTTTTTTGTTACTGGCATGGATATGCACACATAACCTGCAGTGGTTATCCATCCATAAGGACCGTCGTTCCTCCCTGTGTCCATCACCCCCCCCGGGTCCCCCCCCCTTTGACGTAGCCCCCGAGCGAGAGCGCGAGGGTCCTTCCCATTGGAGAAATCTTGCTTGCAAACCTAAACGCAATGTCCAACAACTGTCACATTGACAGACCTATTTAAGCCAATAAGATTGCGATTTCTTGGCAACCGGGAGACAACACTGGACGACAGCACCCCACATACCCTCTTTAGTACTTTGCGGTTAGTACCTTTGGTAACGATCACATACTAGTAGTTGTTATACAACACCGATCGATAGTCCCCCCCCTCTAATTGCGGGTATTCTTGTTACAGTTCGCATTCAGTCAAGTTCGCTCTGAAGGCACCGTTCACACAGCTTTTTTAAAAATTTATTTTGGCGTTTGGGAAGACTGCAAAAATTTGCAACTGTGAGAAATACATTCTCAGTCATCATTTCTGTTCTTTATGTGTAAAAGGACTCTACGGTGGAGGGGTTTGTAGAAGTTGTTAAATCTCTTCTTAACAGCACGAGCGCGGGCTTTTGCCTGTGGGTATGGTCTTGCACTTTCCACTGGTGACGATGTAATTTGCAGAGACAAGACACTGTCTGGATAGCTACGACCGGTGAGCTCGTTGACGGTGTTTTCCAGGCTTGCAGCTTGAGTGGGTAAAGTTTATATTGGTATATCTCTCCCTCGTCGCTTCCTTGTCCACACGGTGTGTAGGGTTTCTGCCTCTTGGAATGGATTTTTAGCTGCTTTGTGGGACCATAGAAGCAGAAGTCTAATTGTTCTGTTTATGTTAGAAGAACTTGGAAGAAGCCAGTTTTTGGCAGCTTGATGACATTCACAATGTGTTTGTTTGCACTTGGGCCACTTGGCTTTTCCTGAAGTTCAATCTCTTTTTGTAAAGACCAGATTTGTGACACTTGATTTCACTGATAACCAAGATAGGACAGTGGGCTGATCTAGTGAATCTAGTAGGATCTTTCTGGGGCAGCGGGATCGGATGTCCCCCGGTGACGTTGACAGGTTCGGGATAAGGTAAAACGCCCAAGAGTCTTGAGTATGACGGCATGTGGACCCGTAACACCGCAGTTGGCGGGGGTAGATTAGTCATTCTCCAACGGAACATATAACATTGTTATCATATTTTATTGGCAAGTGCACTACTTTTCAGCCACATGGGTGTATGCAAATTAAGCACATGGCCTTTCACAAGTTACCGGAGATATTCAGTAGACAAATAGATTAATACGGAATATAAGTCCATCAAAGGTGTGTGTCACATGTTCACAAAATTCTGTTTTCCCAAAGTTGATCAAAATAAAGGTAAAAACTGTAGATTGACAGCCATTGGGGTTTTATAAAGTAAGGCCTAGCACTAGCTTCTCTCTATTACAAGTATAATACACTTATGAAATGTTAATTTATGAAATGTAAATTTACTGTACTACAAAGCTATCTAGGAGAAGAAGTAAAAAATTGCGGCCATTTTTGATTTAATAAATGCCAATTAGTTTGCATCCGCCAATCAGGTTAAGTATTTCTATATAACGTATAAAGCATAATTACTTATTTTATATGTAAAAATATTCATTTTAATGGGCTGCAACAGCAATTTAGGACTAGCATACAACAAAATAAATGTAAAAACATAGGAAGTGGCGGCATTTGTTTAATATGCAAATTAGGCCGTACTTCCACACGTGGATTTTTTTGGACTTTTATTAGTAGTCATTTTGGGACCTTATAGAACTGCATTGTGGTGAAAAAAATTCTATTGCCATTTTTTCCAATCCATATATATTTTCCCAGCCTAAACAGCTTCAGGCGCTTCGCCCACTGGTGACCTAGACCCCCGCCAGGTTCGAAAGCAATTTTGACTGTAGTCTATTGGGTTATAATGGTGTTTCGTGTCACCCCCCTGAAAAATAAACTTTCTAATCAAGGTCCCTATATCAGAAAAAATGCGTAGAAAATGATTTCTCTTTAAAAATCAAAGTGTCCCACCGTCTCATTTTTATTCAATTTAGCAAATAGTATCGCATTACAGAAAAATACAATTTTTGATATAATCCCAATACTGTTGAATGAACAAATTAGGTATGGACCTATGTTTCGATGGTTCAAAGATCAGATGGAACCATTTTAAACATTTACCATATGTCACCATGATGATGTAATATGCAAATTAGGGTCGCCATTTAGCTAAAAATACATCGATATATCTCAACCATACTGTTGATAAATGAACACTAATGTGAATGGACCGATGGTTTTGAGGTCAAATAAGAATCAGGTTGGACCATTTGAAATTAAACCCAGATGTGCACATGATGACATACTATGCAAATTAGGGTCGCCATTAATCCAAAAATCATATTTGGGTCATATCGTGGCCAAATTCCACATACCTGCCCAAATAAATGGGACAAGACCTGTTTTTTAGGGTCGATGATAATTGAAAAGGCACTCATAAATTATGTTTATTTTGTCATTAACATGTTTCACACCTGCAAATACTACGACTATGCAAATTAGGGCCTTCGATGTCGATAGCTCGTTTTGTGGGTATTATAAAAACGTGCTGGCCAAGTAAATTTAAGACGTCTACATAATAATATTTGTAACATTTCTCTTAATTCAAGGGATTGAATGATACAAGACTAATGGCAAGACTACTATACGTGTTGTAGTATCACCGAAAGCAAAACGTGAAGAACCGAACTCTACAGTCTCCAAAGACTCTCTGCCAACATGCAGTGTGCTATCCATATTGTAATCATGGTAGTTCTAAACCCTCAGTATATGTAAAGGAACTACAGGAGAAAAATTACTTGGCCAAAGACGGTTCTAAAATCATCCCAAAACAAGATTATCAACATTTAGACTTAAAAATCGTACTGTAGACAAGATGATCAACATTTAGACTTAAACTCTGTAAAATACTTTAAAAGGCATTAAGCATCGTAGGAGTTTTACAACCCTTAGTAACTTTAACGAAAAGGAACTGCAGATAAAGATGGGCAGCTTCATATGGAAGTGAGCCTCTCCCACAATCATATAAGTCCCCATATCGCATGCTATCAGTCTGTGATCAGTTACCTAACTGTGATCAGCAAAGAACTTATGATCTTGACGAGTTGGATATCGTCGTCTGTTGGGAGATGATACCCAACCGGGAGTATCGACTTCACAGAGGCATCGTCGCCCCCCCCCCCCTCGTAGTTTGTCTTCTCTGGTGGACCTATCTTCCCCGAATTTATTTTCCGTGACAAGGGAGATTAAAGGCGTTCACCCCCACACAATCCCGCCCTCAATCTACTCATTCACTTGGAATAGCAAAGGTGAGTCCACGGGCCCAGAAAAATGGGTCTGGTTCCCTTTAATCGATTGTCACCAGTCGCTCTCCGCTCTCCTCGTATTATCAGCAGCTTTCCATGAGGCCATAGACCTTCCTTGGCCTCTAACGCAGTCGACGACATAGAACTGGCCGTCTTAAACTTCATACTTCTACCATATCCGTTCCTCTCTGGTAATAGCTTGTAAATATGATTTAGAGATAAGCGCCAAGTTTAAATATCGACGGCAAGACCTTACCGTGCATGCCAGAGGGACAACGGAAACAGTCTCAGATTGTATGTTCCATAGCAAGCATCTCACCATGCTTCTGCACCGGTTTGGCCACTATGACGTTCATGATTATTTTTGAGTTAAAACAGCCCTGGTCAAGGCCCTTGTCAAAGAATCAACATAGGCCTCCACATAGACTCGAATTATTTTCCCCCAGAAGACAACATTTTATTCCACTTGTAATGGATAACTTATGGATAATAAATCTCTACTAATGTCCATGGCATCACATTGTCAACAGTGCTAGCAGGGATCACGATACAGGAAGGCCAACGGATTCCGAAACCATAAGACAATAATTCTGCGGGGGGTATAATAGTTTGGCAGGGTCAGCTTGCATGAAGTCAACACACCAGAAATTCCTCCACCCATTTCACTCCATAGTGCAGTTAGTTGTCCACTGTAAACGGGCTTCGACCTTTTGCTCACCCAAACCAAATCATGGTACATGAATCCATTCATAAAGTTTGATCGCATGTAAATGATTCCCACTTCACAGGGCGTCATCCAATCACTGATTAATTGCACGCTATGGATGAGCGAATTACCCACACGCTGTGTGCATGACCATTTGGCGAGAAGGCCTGTTTTACACATATTGGAAGCCTGGTTAGAAATGGTCGTGTTCGGATCTTTTTTCATCACCGATGTCAACTAAATTAAATCACAATGTAGAGAATAAGATTATCCTGGTTGTCAATTCTACGAAGAGTATAGATGAACCATTTGGTCCATGGCGCCCTCTTGAATAAGCCCAGCAATCACTGGTGATTTTTGCCGAGAGTTAGGCATATTATACCGTACCAAAATACCACTCCTTTATAAATTACATTTTCGGGTTTTTTGAATGATTCATCATATAAAATCACATGATGTATTTATGATAAATATTCTGCAATTAGAGCTTTTACCAGAAAATCCTTGAGCACTTTTCTCGCAACGACGAGAGTTTTCTCAGTCCTATGAGTTAAGCCAGAGTCCGTTAATGACAGGTTCATAGGCATATTGAAATCACTGTGTGTACAGTGAATAGGGAAAATGGAAATTCCCCAAGAAGAAACTGCAAGATGCCACGCGCCGCATTGGCCCAAAGTTACCTGATGGCCTCCCATTTCACACCATTTTTTGAGTAATGACACGATTATATATAAAACATATGGCAAGAATTTGGGGATGCTTTTTATCAGGTTTATGGCCGCAAGGCAAGGTGTCCGTGCCTGGATTAGGAGGCTTCATCTCTGCAACTGGGACTCCCCACCCAAGAAAATCATAACTCATGGGGTCTATGGACTCATTGAAAGCCTGCGAATATTGCGACGACGGAGACAAACACCCTTGACACATGTCAATGTTCCAGGAGGGTATGCTTGTGCAATAGCTTTACAGAAACAGTTATTCCCAAAATGCAAGTGCATACTTTGTGTGATCTACCTTGTGTAAAGGAGAGATGGGCTTTATTCGTTCCTTCTTTAGGCGTTTCAGCAGGTTTTCAGAGCGCTAGGTTTTCGTTTTATATCCCACACACACACACCACACCCATACTTACAAGAGCACACACACACACACAAAAAGCAAGGCTAACAAAGATAACAGCAAGAATCTCACTCTGTTGAAGATATGAAGATATGAGATCCAATGTCCTACAAGACTGTGAAACAAATGCTTTCTGGTGGGCGGCGGGCATACGAACATTAGTCGTTCTATTTGCCTCCTTGATTTTATGCTACATATGGGATAGCACATGACGGATGGGTCGAAGAACGAAGAAATCCTTTTCTTCACATTTTCCGGCCGTTTTCTTTTTGGCTTGATTACAACATGTCACTGTTATAGGATGTGTGGAATATTGACCAAGATATACCCAAAATATGGATTTTTAGCGAATGGCGACCCTTATAATTTGCATTTTATGTCATGGGAGAAGAGCTGGTAATTTTCAAAATGGGGTACACCTTGATCTTTGGACCTTCGAAACATAGTTCCAGTCATCTTATTTGTTTCATTTATCAACAGTATTGGGTGAGATATATCGAAAATGTATTTTTAGCTATGGCGACCCTAATTTGCATATTACGTCCTCATGGGGACATCTGGTAAATTTTTCCAAATGGTTCATTAATCTTTGACCTTTCGAAACATAGGGCCAGTAACCTCATTTGTTCATTTATAAACAGTATTGGCTGAGTATCTACTATCGAAAACGGTATTTTTAGAGCTAATGGCGACCCTTAATTTGCATATTACGTAATCATGGGGACCAATCTGGTAATTTTTTAAAATGGTTTCCATCGTGATCTTTGACCTAAAAACATAGGTCCAGTCACCTTATTTTTTTAATTTATAAACAGTTATTGGGTGAGATATACGAAAATTGTATTTTTAGCTACTGGCGACACATGCATATACATATCATGGGACATCTGGTAAGGGTAAATTTTCAAAATCGTTTCAACTTTATCTTTGACCCTCGAAAAATAGGTCCAGTCACCCATTTGTTCATTTATCAACAGTATTGGCAGAGATGCTATCGAAAAATTGTATTTTTCTGTAATGGCGATACTAAGTTGCTAAAATGTGCATAAAAATGTACGTGGGACACTTTTTGATTTTTTTTTTTAACATAGCTAATCGTTTTATACGCATTTTTTCTAATATGAGGGACATTGATTAGAAGTTATTTCAGGGGGGTGAACGAACACCCCTTTCTACCAAACTAGATACTGGGACTTAACTCCCCCACCCACCCCCATGTTGAAAATCTTCCTAAACAAACCAATGAAAGTATTCCAGAAGCATTACCCAATTAAACAAAAGGCTTTCAAAATTATTTGTAGGGGTTACACACACAAAAGATAAGTGATTATAGGAGCATTGAGTCCAGCCTAAAGGTATTTTTGTTTTAGGTGATCATTTGATAAACTCCAAGATACACTGAAGGCCAGGATGAGGAAAATCAAGACAAGGAAAATCCAGTGAAGGCGGCCCAGGATAAAATTTGTCATTAGTGCCTCTATCAGAACTTAGTATAAAAGTTGCAAACTTGCAATGGCAAGAACCCGGGCAAGAATTCAACATTAATTTGGTACTTGAAGTTTCGAATTAAATAAAAACATGTAAACTTGTAAGATTAATTATATTCACATAAGTTGACCTTCCCCATGGAATCGAAGAGGGTGAGTGTAAAGGGAGAGGTTGATTCATCTGTGGGTATTCGTTGGTGCCACTGACCTCGTAGAGGTCAGCTGGTTGGTGGTCCTCGTGAAAAAGGAATGTCTACATTTATTTATGCAGAACCCACAAATAAAGTCGATCGGAGATTGGATGGCACGGTTATTGAACTTCGGAGGTAAATGTTGAATGATTGATGAAATAATACACGGATGGATTTCTGGACCGTTGGCAGTGTATTTACCGTGGTAAGATATAGCTTTATTTAGTTTTGATTCTTGCTCTCATAATTAATTTCCATGATGTATGGAGATAGCGATTTGATCTTCAGATCTTGGGACGATGAGATCCCTACAGAATGAGACTCTTGCCAAACTTGAAGTTTGGACATGCTGTGGAGTACAGTAAGTACTGATCATAACAACTCAGCGGGGGGATGAATTCAGTATTCTTGCACCACATCCAACAACATCGAAAGTATTCCGTCGAGGCTGTCGAATTCATCGGGTGGTGGCGGGAATACTAAATTCTTTCCACTTTATGGCTGCTGTTATCATAGACTAGCTAGTCATGACGAGGTATGTGGGTGTGTGAAAGTGCCATTTAAAGGATTAGCAGCGATTTTGCTAATCCGAAACATCGAAAAAATCATCAAAATGCATATTTTGATATTTTTGTACTGGCATGGATATGCGGAACATAACATGCAAAGGGGTTAGTCCATCCAGAAGGACTCTCGTTCCTCCAGTGTCCGGATCCCCCCCACCCTTTGAAACCTTTAAAGACACCGAAGAAGAAGCGCGAGGGTCTTCGCCAACATTTTGGAGAAATCTTGCCGTTGAAAACCTAACGCAAATGTCAATCAAATGCTCACATGACCAGATATATTTAGCAATAAGATTCGACTGGCACCGGGGATGACAACAGCTGGACGACAGACCCCACCTTACATTACCCCCCCTTTTGGACTGTGCGGTTTTTTTAAAAGTACTTGGTAACGATCACATACAGTAGTTGTTATAAAACACCGATCGATATGTCACTCTATATGCGGGTATTCTGACAGTTCGCATTCAGGTCAAGTTCGCTCTGAATGCACACGTTACACACAGCTTTTTTTAAAATTTATTTTGCTTTTGTAGACTTGCAAAATTGCAACTGTGCGAAATAAATCTCAGCATCATTTCTTTATTGTTTACAGACCTCTCAGTGGATTGAAAATATTTGAAATTTGCAGGAATAGCTCAAGTGAAGATAGTCTGTAGAATTCTCGGTAGTTACTTTTCCCGCTGTAAGAATTGACAGAAAAGGGAAAAAGCGGCAGTGTTCCAAGTTACGCTTCTCCATTCAATTACGTGTTGAGTTAGTGTCCGTACGGACCGTAATGACTAAAAGTCTGATTTTGTCCTTATTACTTTGCTTCTGGTCTATCATTTGCGGGGTATGTTAGGAACCTGTTGACTTGTTACATACATGCAAAAAATCTGACTTTGAATGATTTTTTCAATTTACTGATTAAGCAAAATCACTGATGTGTCTTTAATTTAATGAAAGTCCACAAAAAATTTCGAGCTATGTTCGGCCAATTGCGGGTTAATGCATTGAGTTTATCATAACTGAGGCGGGAGAAGCCCGCGCTTCGGGCGGGCTCCCGCTGCTTGATTGAACGGGAGCGATCACGTGGTCAAATGGGAAGGGAGGTCGGCACTGGGTAGACAGAAGCGATCAACTGAATAGCTACGGCGACACACTTCCAAACTCGCGTAATAATTCCCGATCACAACATTCTTACACTTTTAATAACATAAGTTCCTTTATTCCGTCATCATCCTGTAGCTCATGTAGTTATACAGTTCTAAGGAAACGTCAATATTTAAACCATACCACTTCCGTATACTTTTTAATCATCTTCTCAAAACTACTCTACTCCTGTCATAAAGCTTCATAACCCGTAGTTCACCCGTAGTCACACCAGAAATAACATGACATGTTAGTTGATCATTTAACCCTGTAGTCGCAGTGCCTTATTTCCTAAATAATTTAAAAAAACGTTATTATTTTATTCTATTAACAACTTTTTAGTGGTTAATCTTTTTATCTCAAATTCACTCTTACTCCTCATGTGCTAACCCGTAAGTCCTGGTATAGCCTTTTTTTTTT
Source organism: Ophioderma brevispina (assembly GCA_023653785.1). NCBI lineage: Eukaryota > Metazoa > Echinodermata > Ophiuroidea > Amphilepidida > Ophiodermatidae > Ophioderma > Ophioderma brevispina. Next base: position 762 of record JAMKCH010028718.1, on the reverse strand, counting down.
TTCCCACAACTCCTCAAACTCAGAGCTCCCGTTAACCTGCAGTTTATGGCCCTCCCCTTGCTTCCTCCTAATTCCCATTTTCTTTCTTTTTCTCTGTTAGCCCTCAACAGTCCCCCTCTACACAAATTATATTTTCTTCTCATTCCGTCTCCCACCATCTCTCCCCTCTCTCTCTCACTCTTTCTATATTGCATCAACATTTCCTTCATCCCCCTCTACAAAGTATTTTCTCATCTCTTTCCGCTTCATTATATCCGCGGCACCCAAAGCCCTTACAAATTACATTGTTATACCTCTGTCTCTCCTCGTTCGCGTTTTTTCCTTTCTTTTAATTTCCTACTTCGCTTTTGCCCGGTTGTTTGTTTTACCTTCACTGTTCTATTCTTTTTTCTTTTTTCTCATGCATCTGGCTTCCCTCTCTCTCCTCTCATACTCTGTCCATTATTCTTTCTCTTATTTGTCTCTCCTCTTTCTCTCTCTTTCTGTATGACCATCTCCTCTCTCCCCTCTCTTCTATAATCCTCACATTTCCCCTCACTACAAATTACGTTTTCGCTCTCATCCGTGTTACTTCTCCTGACCACCTCTCCATCTCCCCTTTACCCACTCTGTCTCCCGCCCTCTCTCCCCTCTAATCATCTCATCTCCCTCCTATCTCTCTCTCCCTCTCGCACTCTTTCTTAGTCGGCCTCTCTACCGTTTCTCTTCCAGTGGCGACCCTTACACTCTAAAGGTCCGTTCATATATACTTTCCACTGCACT
>JAMKCH010028717.1:0-59410 GCA_023653785.1 Ophioderma brevispina | reverse complement strand
CCGTCTTTCACACCCACCTCTATCTGCCTCTCTGAATATCAATGTTCTCTTCGTCTCTTACTCATCCGGTCCCTTTCGCTCGTCAACTCTGCCTTCGTTTTCTCTGTCCACTTTCCCTCTGCGTGCCAGCGCATTTTCTCTCTGTCCCTTGCCTTGCTTCCTTCCCCTCTCTCTCTCTGACTGGATCCCACTTTTTCCTCAATTTACTTTTTTTAATCTCAAGATTATGTTTATGATCACACACTACATAAACTAGGTGTAGCAGACAACATCAGGGGTTGAGCAGTGTTGGGTCCCAAATATGGCCCCTTTCCTAAATGAAGATCACCAAAGTTGATAAAATTGGTGTCGTTAAATGAATTTTGAAATTAATCATAATGTGTGGACTAGTAACACACCCATTTGGGTGGTAATATTTTTGTCTGTGGCCATTTTTGTATAATTCTAAAAAATTAAAAAAAAAACTGTGAAATTTAAATTTCTATTAACATTACACTAGGCGTGGACGTTTTGAACCATCCACCATTTTTTCTATGCTCTGTAACTCAAAAAATCACCAGCCTTCATCATATGACTTTTTCATTTTTGTTGAAGCGGTATGGTCCTAATCTTCCCCAAAATCCCGTTTTGACATAACCAGTCCCTTTTATAGCCGAGAATTGACGTTTGGAGAGAGGTCATTTTGTACACAAGTCTAGGGTGGGAATTATTTAGTAGTGTGATTCCTACAGATTCCATGCATTACATATGGCCCAGCCCTTGTTTGAGTCGGGTCACCATGGGGTCACGATTTCAGCTGCAACAAGGCTTTCCATGAAGAACAAGGACCTCTATTCGCATATGATGTATAATGCATATTGCCATTTTGCATGATATAGGGGACTGTGAATGAATCCCGAGCACTTGTCTCATGATAATCGTAATGTAATTTGCACTGATCCACGTTCAAGAAGAAAATAGGGAAATGCATATCTTACAAGTTTTAAATGGATTCATTCGTTCGTCCTGCATTATATAAAATCAATTAGAGCAAGATTCTAATTACAAAACGGCCCTGCTTCCCGATCAACATTTCAAGGCAGTTTCAAACATGTCACTGTTGCCTTATGACAGCACGTCCATGATGTGATGTTATTGATTAGAATTCTATTTCATTGAGTATCAACAGAAGAAAATTACAGGGATGTGTTAATATTCATCAAAAAGGTACTAAAAATTGCAAATTGGGTGCTTTATGATGCCACTTTGGGTGAAATTAACAACCCAATTTACTGAATTGGGTGCTTTTAATGTCTCTCTCTTCTTGCTGGAAGCACACTCCCATTGCATGTGAATTGGGTGGATTTATCTGTTAAAAGCACCCGTTTCATGTAAATTGGTGCTTTTCAAAATGGCATTGATAGAATTTGCTCATATCATTGAATTAAGTAAGTACTCTTTTTGTAGTGCTTCATCTTACATCCTTCTAAACCAGAATCTTTCTTACACAAAAAAATGTGGCTATCCTTCGCGATCCGCAAAATAAGACATGCGCAGAGTATTTTTACTCATTTCATGTCCTTTATATTAATTGCTACAATGGCTCGTACTAATATAGACTAACCTCAATTTTTAAAATCAGGTGTCTTCGAAAATTTTCGGCAGTCTCTTCAGGAATCACAGAACACCACTAAATAAACTAGGTGTAGCGGACGACGGCAGGTTTATACCGCATTGGCGTCCCCAATATGGCCCTTGCCTAAATGAAGAGTACACAAATGTTTTGATAATTGTGTCTTATGAATTTGAAATTAGACATGATGTGTGTACTAGTAACAAACCATTTGGGTGGTAAATATTTTTGTCCTGTGCCATTTTTGTATATTTTGAGGGTTTGTGAACTGTTGAAATTTTAATGTTAGAATCACCTTAAACTAGGCGTGGACTTTTGAAACAGCCAAATTTTTCGAATAGCTCTGTAACTCAAAAAATTCACCTTCATCATAGACTTTTTTCATTTTTGGATGAAGCGGTAGGTCCTAATCTTCTTCTCCCCAAAACATCCAGTTTTGACATAACCAGTCGCTTTATAGCCGAGAATTGACGTTTGGGAGAGGTGCATTTTGTACACAGTCTATGGTGAGTTAGTTAGTGGTGTGATTCCTACAGGATTCCATTCATCACATATGGCCCCAAGCTTTTGTTGAGAGTCGGTCCCATGGTGTCACGATAAACTTGATGTTTGTCTGCAATGTGTCAGCATCATCTTCATTTCTCAGAACAATTTGAGCCAATTAAACGAAGTGCAAGTAGTTTTATGAGTTTTATGTGCCACTTTCATCATATGACTTTTTCATTTTTTGTTTTGAAGGGTATGGTCCCTCAATCTTCTTCCCCAAAAACCCAGTTTTTGAACATAACCAGTCGCTTTCATATAATAACAGAAGCCGAGAAATCGACGTTTGTGAGAGGTCATTTTGTACAAATTCGATGGGGAGTTTTTTAGAGGTGTGATTCCTACAGATTCCATTCATCCCATATGCCCCAGCCTTGATTTTTAGTCGGGTCACCATGGTGTCACGAGAAACTGGAATGTTGTCCTTCAATGTGTACGCATCATCATATTCTAAGAACAATTTGAGCAATTAGAGGTTTGCAACAAGGGTTACGAGTTTTATGTGCCATATGAGAATCGAATCAGTCCTAGCCTAGACTTATCACAAGTTTTTACTTATGACGTGATCGCAGCTGTGACACTGACTGTATGACAACATTTTGCAAGCCATGCACTCGTATGTACAATGCCTGTTATCGTTGTCAAATTCTCACAATTAAATAGTGCAGGCCCCTATACCTAGGCAGAGGTCTCGTACGTCATAGCATGCAATGTAGGGCGTACATGTCTTTTTGTTCAAAAAAATACTACTACGGCCACTTTCAGTAACCTTCGTGAGGGGGGGTGGTAACCCGGGGGGGTGGTAACCCCACACTGTTGGGTGCATCAAGCTGCATACAAGGATTTCCATGAAACAAGACCTCTAGTCTCAGATGATTTATCATGCATTTGCCATTTTTGCTGATATGGGACATGGTGCATGAATCCCGATCACTTTGGTCTCAGAGGATCGTGGTGTAAAATTTGCATTTGCAATGAATCCACGTGCAAAGAAAATGGGAACATGGCATGATCTACCATTTAATAAATCATTTTTAGTCCCGCATTATATAAAATCAATTATGAGCAAATTCTATTGAAAAGACATTCCGATGCAACATTTCAAGGCCGTTTCAACTGTGCCTGTTGCCATTATATGAACATCACATCCATGATGTGAGTGATTGATTAGAATTCTACTTTCATGTGATTTACACAAAGAAAGTTGTACAGGATGTGTTACTATTCACCCAAAAGTACTAAAAATTTCATATTTGGTGCTATTTTGAGGCCACTTTGGGTGGAAAATACACCCCATTTAACTGATTGGTTCTGTTTTCCTCCAGGCCTCTCCTCTCTGCTGGAGAATCCCCCCATGCATGTGAATATGGTGGATATCTGTTTTAAAATCACCCGTTTCCATGTAATTGTGCGTTTTAAAAGGCCATTTTTGATAGAATTTGCTCATATCATTTGAAATTAATTACTCTTTTGTGTTCTTCATCTTCCATCCTCTAACCAATCTTTTCTTACACAAAATGTGCTATCTTCACATATAGCAAAATAAGAACATTGCTGCAGAATAGTTTTTACTCATTTCTTTCTGGTCTTTATATTTTGGCTAAATGGCTTCGTACTGATAGAATAACCTTCAAATATTATGAAATCGGTGTCTTCGATAAATTTTCCAGTCTCTTCAGGAATCACACCACTAAATCAACTAGGTGTAGCAGACGACGTCATTGTTGAGACAGTGTTGGCGCCCGAAATATGGCCCTTGCCTAAAATGAAGAGTCACAAATGTTGAGAATTGTGTCAGTTAAAATGAATTTGAAATTAATCTAATTTGTTAAATTAAAAAAAAAAAACCATTTGGGTGGTAAATATTTTGTCGGTGGCCATTTTTTGTATAATTTCTGAGGGATTGTGGAAACGGTTGAAATTTTTACTTTATATTAACATAACTAGGCGTGGACGTTTTGAAAACAAGCAAATTTTTCGAGCTCTGTAACTCAAAAAATCAGCCTTCAATCATATGACTTTTTCATTTTATTGAAGAGGTTAGGTCTCTATCCTAATCTTCCCCAAAAATCCAGTTTTGACATAACCAGTCAATTTATAGCCGAGAAATTGACGTTGGTGAGAGGTCTTTTGTACACAGTTCTATGGGGGGGAGTTTCTATAGGTGGTAGTGAATTCCTCCCTACAGATTCCATGCAAATCCCATGGCCCACCTTGTTTTGATTCGGGTCACCATGGGGTCACGATAAACGTAAGGTTTTGTCTGCAATGTGTAACTCAGCCTATATCTCTTGAGAACAATTGACCATATTTAATTTTAAGAAGTTTGCAAGTAGGTTTAATGAGTTTTAGGTTTGTGACCAATATTTCATCAATATGACTTTTTCATTTTGTTTGAAGCGAGTATGGTCCTAATCTTCCCCAAAAATCCAGTTTTGAATAACCATCGCTTATATCCGAGAAATTGACGTTTGGTGAGCGGTCATTTTGTACCCCAGTCTATGGGGAGTTTTTAGTGGTGTGAGCTAACAGATTCCAGCATCCCATATGGCCCAAGACTTGTTTGATTCGGGTCACCATGGGGTCACGATAAACTTGAACGTTGTCTGCAATGTGTAAGCATCATCTATATCTTGAGAACAATTTGGAGCCTCAATTTAAGAAGTTTGCAAGTAGGCTTTATGAGTTTATTATGTGCCAATAGTCATCATATGACTTTTTCATTTTTGTTAAGCGGTAGGTCCTACTTCTTCCCCCAAAATCCAGTTTTGACATACCCAGTCGCTTTATAGCCGGAATTGACGTTTGGTGAGAGGGTATTTTGTACAAACGTCTATGGGGATATTTAAGTGGTGTGATTTCCTATGCATTCACCTAATGGCCCAACCTTGTTTGAAGTCGGTTACCATGGGGTCAGATAAACTGTAAATGTTGTCTGCAATGTGTAAACATCATCTATACTCTACAGAACTTTGAGCCATTGAAGAAAGTTTGCAAGTTAGGTCTTTATGAGTTTTTATGTGCATATTGAATCGAATCAGTTCCTATGCCTAGACTTGATCACAGGTTTTTTACTAAGACTTGACTCATGTCGCATGCTGTGACCTGACTGTAGTATCAAATTTTGGCAGCCATGCACTCGTATGTACAATGTGCACTGTATTCGTTTTCAAAATTCTCACATTACATAGGGGCAGGCCAATAGCCTAGCAATAGGTCTAGGTATCTTCATAGCATGCAATGGTAGCGTACCGTGTTTTTTAAAAAAACAATACGACTACGGCCACATTTCAGTAACCTTCGGGGGGTGGTATCCCAATGTATATGGGGATTTCTTTAGTGGTGTGATTCCTTTAGTTCACTGAAAGGGTAAATCACAATTATGCTTAGAAATTCAATAGAATGTAGGATTACAAATGATTTGGTGTTAGCAAGTGCTCACTTTGTAATTGTAGTGACCCCTGAAGTTTGTGAAAAAGTGGAGTTTGTTCATCTCATATCAGCAACGATCATTTTTTTCTTCAATTAGCAATATCAATTTCAGAATCAAAAAGCCAGAAACAATAGATTTTTTTTTGCGATGGATCGAGCCAACAATACCGTTTTTATGCTTGAACAGAGGTTACAATTTCTGTAAAAGGTCCACTTTTGTCAATTCGCGAATTTGGAGGAAAAAATCGCCCCTCCCCTAATAAAATCCTGGTTACCGGCCTGACCAAGGTATTTCGAAATCCACCAAGCAAATTGATCAGAACATCGGGCTTTGAAATCGAAGCCTAGCCCTTTCACCGCCGTTGATATAAACATCATGTAACAACAGAGTAAATTCTCCAATTGTCAGAAGTACGGCTTTTTACTTGCACATTTTTTGAGACGGCTTATTTGATATTTTCATTAGTAATTTTGATTTTGAACCGTCAACGTATTCCTTTATAGCGCAACCCGCAGATTACATTATACTATACAAATGTCACCATGGATACCGTAATTCATTAGTAATGTTCTGGCATTTGGGCAACTACTGTCGATGTCATTATCACGGTATGACATTTGGTGTCACATTGGGTTTTCTTGAAATGGCGGCTATCGAGGATTTTATCAGGTTCAATGATCTAGCACTATTTCAATGGCATAAAACAAGTAGTTTTCGCGCGTACATAAAGCAGTATTTCTAGTCTAGCCTTTTATAACATCCTGCAATGTCTCATCTCATTTATTGGGGAATCGATCCAATATTTCCATTATGTTTGTCTTATTTCTTATGTGCATTGATTATTGCAATAGCAGTATATTTCCGGGAGAATATTTCGCTCTCTCTCCTTTTTTTTTGGGGGGGGTGGGGGGGTCCGATCTCCATGACGTCTACTGTAAAATCGGTATTGAAAGACCCAAAGAACCATTACAACAATCTTCCACGCGAGCAGTGACAAACTATATATAGGGATGATGTCAAGCACACGAGTCTATTTACATATTTCTCTCAGCCAATTCCCGGCCGCCGTTGCCTTGCCCATGTAGTGCATAAACATCCACGCCAAAGCTGGTGGCAGGATCAATCAAACCATTTTGCCAAATCCACACTTTGGTAGCCCAACTGGACACTTTGGCTACCCGACCCCGAACTGCAAAGGCCCAACTCGAATTCCGCGAATTTTTGGCTACTTTTCACTTCAATAGACGACACACATGATGTTCTTGCTACAAAAAGAATAGAAATCAATTAGAACAAACCGCCCGTAGGGTCAGTGTGCAGCGTGTATGAACGGGTGACAAATGCTTGCTGTCATCATTGCGATAACAATAAAAATAAGAAAGCGAGTTAGCAATTTCTTTCATTTGTTCACTTCGTGTATCACAGTATCATCTTGCATGCTGTTGACGTTTCTATTGTTACGTGATGTATTGTATATAAGATATACTGATACGACGCGTGAGTCCCCCCCTTCCTATTTATTATTCCGTGAAGGATTTATATTGATTTAACCTCCCAACATCGCCAACCAATCCCTCGCTAGTCTAAAGTGGTTAAGGTCCCAGGAAATGAGATGATAAACCGTGTCCAAATATTTACGGGGCATTCCACTTCCCAATAAACAGGGCAACAAACAAATACAATATCAGTGATATCATTAGTGAAGCTATTGATTTTCAGTCAGTGCCATGAATAGATTCACACCATCCCTGGAATTTTCTATAACACTAATATGTCCTCACCAACTCAAATATTAATGCGTTCCCGCCCCTCCTTGTAACTTGACCAACCTACCATCATTTTTTTGCATTTCCTGGGGACCTTTAACGAATGCTTCCTAACTCCTTCTCAGCGAAAGGTCGAACCTCTCCAGTGTGCTCATTTTGAGAATAACTTGATCTTGAAAATTTTTTTCAGGTGAAATTGATCGATTCCATATAACGCACATGCTAGGTCCCTAACTTCAATTTTAGGAGCTTTTTTTTTTATTTTTTTTTCTTTTTTCGGCAACTTTTTTTTTTCGCATGTCTGCCCTCGAATTGGGCTGATAATTTGTGGCAACCCTGTAGTGTGTATGCAACTTACGAGTGACTTTCTGGACCGGCTGGGTTATTAACATATTTATTAATATTGCATAGGTAACCTATAGTGAAAGTGTTCAGATTGTTTTGAATTTGACTCAAATGTTCAGAAGGGTCGACTGCAACTACCTGAGCAGATACATTTGAGTGAATGAAGATACAGTGCCTAGTAACTATGCCCCACATGCAGGCCCTGTAGGAAATTACGTTCAAAAGTAAACATTTTTGGAAGCTCAGGTACCTTTAATGGATTTTTCACACAAGTATAATAGTTTTGTATCAATAAAAAAAGTCACAATGTAATTTACATGCTTAAAGATACATTATCCAAAGCGCTCTTTTGGTAGTATGACTTCACAAAGTCGCGTTACGGTGCTTTCCCTCATCCCAATTTTGTGTGCTGTAGATCGTGCATTTTCAACATTCCCATTTCTATGGAGGATTCCGTCAACTTGTTGTATGCAGAACAATTATTTCATCTCGGAAGATGGCGCGCAATACTAGCCCGTAATCATAAACATAAGCAATTATAACTAATTAAACATTAGTAAAAACATTACTAGATAAGGAAAATGATTAGCAAAAGCAAAACGATTCATAAGCTTTTTCGTATAGGAACAGCTGTTCTTGTCTGGGCTAGCAAATTTTCAGAACCTCATACAATGCAGCTTTTGTTTCAAATCATGTGTAAGGCATGATATCTGGTGGTCTATAGCTGCAATATATCCAACGTATCTCATTTCTCACATGAATATGGGAGTTCCGTAACTGACCCATCTGACACACTTATTAAAATTAAATAAATCGAAAACCTTACGGAATCAACGTGCGCTTTATTGCGTGAAGGGTTCCAAATTAGGAGAGGTGTGCAGAAAAAAATCGTAGATTTACCCGACCACAAAGGGCTGTGTTTTATAGATCCCAGCGCAAACGAGCGCTAATGTTTCAGTCTTTATTTTAAGAGGATTCAAGCGCCATTAATGATATATTTAGGTATTAGAGGCATGAACATAGGCATGATTTCTAGCAGAACTATATAGGTGTATCCTTAGTGTAAGACTTGGTAGGAAATCAAGAAGCCTTATCCGGAATTATAGCCTATACACCATTCAACCCTATACATGTATATATATTTTTTTCGTGCAGAAAATTAACAGCAGGAAAAACAGAATCTCGAAACTCAACCAAGCCACCCGAAGATCAAGCAAAATATCAACTCGATAGAATATTAGACAAAATATATATATCTCCGAGGTCTATAAAACACATCCGAATCGGCCTTCTTTTTGAAATCCATTGCAAAAAGGAAGAACATTTCTACCAACACTAACACATTCAGAAATGAGTTTAAACTGAAATGGTCTCAAATATCCACATATGCATGATTATTATGTCTGCTTCAGATAATTTGGTATAATACACAGCTGCAGTCTGTATTGTGAAGATTAAATGTGCTATGTGCATAAGTATGTATATTCCAGTGGATTGTATTCTATGAGGGTTGGTGTTACTGGACAAATTTGCGGGGGTGCCCTGGTGAAAGTGTGGGCGGATCAAGGAGGGGGAATTCCTTAGACAGGCGGTGATAAATGAAAAATGCTTGGAGTGCTTTACAAAGGTAACCAAAGTGTTGTCTTGTTACAAGGATTAAACAGTATAGTTGTACTACCTACAACGATGGGTTATGGAGATATAATACAAAATCGTCAATGCAAAGGTCATGGTCATTAATGCCTCAATATGACTACCAGATGGTTGAATGGTATTGGAGTTCCTTGCGAAGAAAACCACCATTTTCACGCATAAATTTCGAAAAGCCGTAAACGATTAAGGAAGCCGCCACGTGTATTTTTTAGCAGCGTTTTGCCACAAGCCCAGTTAGTCTTTCACCCCAATGAAAGTGATCGGTGGTAGTCAAGTTCTGGCTTGTATGACAGACTATCGCGTTTAATTTTAACATTGAAAATATCAAAAAACACAGCTTTAATTTAACGTTCCTTATCAAAAAATGGCAACATTATGCTAATTTTTATAAAAATGAGCTGGGTTTTGGAATATAGTGTAACAGTAAAATTAGGAAAGGAAAACTCTGCTCATACAAAGGAGCGCTACTCGGTACATTGAAAAGTACGTAGATGCGGAACCGCGCATTAGGGGGTTTCGAACATTGATCTACTATTAACAATGGATGGGAAACTGGGCTTCGGAATAGAAGCACTGATAGCCATATTGCGTCATCCAAAAAAAGAGCCCAAGCCGGTGGTTATTAAGAGCCGGTTCATGTATACAACTTGTTCCCATTGAAATGTGGAAGAAGCGAAGAACAGATACAGAATCAAGCCAATCAGTTGAGCCATGGTATTTGCGGTATGGGATGGAAAGTCTCTAAAACGTGGAAACCGGGATACAACTTCTGTAAACGGTGTTTGAATGTCTTGTGTCGGTAGACCAAGATGCCCGCCCCGTTTGCCCATCATCGATATACAATTATGTTGTGTAGCAATACATTGTATAGAGATCAGTGGTAGAGTGCCGGGTGCGTTAACACTAATATTACGCGACCCCCTTTTCAAATGTCCAACGTTTCCTGGATTGTTAGTGTTTAGGCGAACTTAAACCTTTGTTAATCACAAAATGGAAACTAAAACACACCTCTTAACATTTTCTCATATCACTGGGTTTTAAAAAGTGTATTTTTTTTTGCAATAAAAATTCTAAAGAAATTCGCTCCTATCCTTGTGATGCTCAACGAAGGTTCAAAAGGATGGGGCTTTTGGCAAACTTGCACGTGATATATCCGCGTATGGGATATATTTTTCGCTGGCTTCTGTTTCGGTCTTGCATGCGGCGTTTGTTTTGTAAATACACCACAGGGAATAAACATGGTAGCTTCCATGAGCGTTGTACAGTTGTGTTATTGGTCGGAATATAATCTGGGAGTTTTTCGCAAGGAATACTCAATGCTCAAGGCCATGAAAACATCTGGTACGTTTTATTTAGGGATCATTTCTTCTTATAATGTGCCGATAGATTTATACCATAAATCGCGTTTTAAAGAACTCCATGCCATTTTCTGGTTCTCTTCTTTAAATTGTATGGTTTCAATTTCCATACACGGTGTACGGGGATTGATTTAGCTCTCAAAAAATTGGACAAAAAATAATTTTTTCCATGAACCAAGTTTCAAATGAATTTGTTTAGTACGTCGGGATTTTAAAATGATTTCATTTGTTTAAGAAGCATAAGACCGATAAACCACTCTCTAACAAAACCCCCTAGTATGCTTTTTGACGAAAAGTAAAGCGCTTGAAATTTCGAGAGAAAAATCAACAGCTCTGAGATTGATCTTTGAAAAATATTTTTCAATGCGAGAAGCTTGAAAGTTGTTTGTCTGTGTTTGATTTAAACACAGCAAGAAGTATAATCCCTGTTACAGAAGAAAAAAGATCCACCACTAGTGTGAGTTTTTATGGGCCTTGATAGCGATGCAGATAGGGATAATTTTTGAACCAATCCCATAATGCAATACATTGTTCTATACTGTTTTGTACTAAACCCATGTCATTACTTACTAAACACATGTCCGTTAACTTACGAAACACATGTCATACTTGGGGATAAACATTTTTCAGAAGTTTAAGGCCACAAGACCTTCATAATCATGTACTGGTATTTTTGTGGTCTTAAAGACCGTAAATTCTGGTTTTTATGTAGGAGTTTTGGTGGGTCACATAACCTTATTGAGATGAAATTTCCCAAAATTTGGCATTTGGGATAGAAACTCTCTGAGTTTTACTCCCCCCCCCCACACACACACACATCCCGCGACTTCTTAAAACCGATGTGTTCTAAAATGATTACATTTCACTTGTACGTACGGAACAGCAATACTGAAATATCCGATTTTGTCCTCACTAGGTTGCTTTTGTCTTATTACTTTACAGGGTATTTAAGAAAAATCTTATTTTTGATGATATTTTCTAATTTAGCAAATCACTGATAGTTCCTTTAAAATTGATTTTCAAGAGCAAATGGTTGTTTGCCAACATAAAATTGATTTTAACAGCAAAGTATTTATAACTTTGTATCGGCCATAACGTAGCAAGAAAAAAACATGATATCGTTTTTAATTTTGTGATATGAAATAGCGTTTCTGTGTGCCTTCCAATAAATATACGTCCGGTCCAAGAAAAATCTACGTTATTATCATGTTCCGATCGTCTTTTGGGCCCCCCCCCCCCCGAATTTACCCGGAGGTAGTTTATCGATTTTGATGGCATATGAAAGGCCGTATTTTTTCTCATTGTCATCCTGAAATTTGAGCCTCTGAATCCTTTCATTCCCAAGAATAAACAAAAAAACCGCCGTTTTATGGTTGAACCACTTTATTAGCACAGTATTGAATAGCTTTGCAACATGCATGATTGCGTCTACCATCAAAACCGCAAGTTTGTTTCGCCACGGTACTTGGTGGGTGTATGGTGGCGTGCCAGGCCTCTTCATATCAAAATAGAACACAATCACATAAATCGGAACAACCGCCTTTAAAATCTTGTGGTCTATTTAACAACTTGGTAAACCCAAGTTTCACTAACCAAATATTACAAAGCTTGAATGATTAGGGGTAGTTTCAAAACTCGACCAACGGTTTGATGGTCGGTTCTCACCCGGTTTATTTCGGTTGGGAGCAATTCTTTTGTCTAAACAATGACACACGTTTAAAAAGCCAAGAGCCGCCATTCAACCGCGAGTAAGTTTTGAAGCCTTCTAGTGCGTGTCTGCGCTTTCTTAAGTAATTTGTAATGATGCTTGGATCAGTTATTTTTAAGTTACGTTCATTACAATAAGTGCTAACAATGGGGAAACCCCAGGTTTACGAGCTTTAACCCTCATCGGTTATTGAACTAAAACTTAATTTTTTAGATTAATTTAGTTTTTTCTTGTCGAATTTTTATATACTTTTGTACACAAAACTGATTTCAATAAAATTTTGCCAGGGCGCCGGCACTGTGACACCATAGAATCAAGGTGATGGGAATGTTGGTATGTTTTGATATCACTGGATTTATGCGATCCATAGATACCCATTGATACCAAAAGCAAGTTCATAGAGTGTTAGCTATTGAAAAAGTGTATGGAGGGTGGCCAGCCAAGTCACCAGATCTTTCATATTGAACATATTTGAGATGATCCTCTGCGAGCTAAATGAAAAACTTCACCAGAGTGGGTGAGAATTCCCCTACACTGCTATTCAGAAGCTTCTGCTAAGCATGGAAGCACAAATGACTGGAATCAAGAAGTGTGGCAGAAGACATACAACCTTTAAGTCTATACTTATATCTGTGAAGTGGGGGATTTTTGTGAAAGGAGTATATGCATTGCTATATTCAGTTTACCTAATTTGTAGCTAAATGCAAAGACGTTTATCTAATCGGCCAAGTATGTCACAAGCGTCCAAATTTTGTTATTCGCGACACTTTTTTTTTTGGTAACAGACGTAGACATTTAGGCAAAAAAATTGTTTGATTGTCCATAGATGACTTTTTAGAGTTGGGTCGGTCGGTCGGATTTTTTTTTTTTTTAATGTCAATAGCAAACATGTTTGTTTGTATTAATAAGTTAATCAAACACTAAAAATCAAGTTGATTCTTACTCAAAAAGGCATCTTTTTACATTATGAAACCCCACTAACATGCTAAAAAACTGTTTAAGCATCATCTTTTTACATTTCAGAAAGTTAAAATTGAAAAAAAAAAATAGGAATTTTTCAAAATTAGGGTCGGTATTCTTTTGCACAGTAAAAGGAAAAAAACTGTTTCCTGATTTCCAAAATTAGGGTCGGTCGGATGAGGACAATCAAACATTTTTTGGCCTTAGCCAGGGTGATTTTTATTAATCCCATAGGTAAAATACATAACACGAGAATTACGTGACATATTAGCATAGTTCTGGGTGGATATTGTTGACCAAAGTGAATGCAAATTAAATCCGAACGATATCACACATTTCCAAGGACATTGAAATATGAGAACGAAATGGTAAACCCTCAGTGTTTTGCCCACCAGGTAAGTGATGTAATGTAACAAACATTTTGTCCGTCACAGTAATTGTTTATTTTGATTTGATATTTTATAATGATTATAATGACGACTATAAATCTGGCGATTATAATGATGACGATAAGAAATTGAGGACGACGATGATTACGCTGACGACGACGAGGACAACGACACAACGATGACGACGACGACGACGATGATGATGATGATGATGATGATGATGATGATGATGATATGATGATGATGATGATGATTATGAGGAGGAGGAGGAGGACGAGGACGAGGACCGACGATTGATTGTGAACACATTAAACAAATTCTTCTCCAGGAAACGATATAAATAAAATAATATCTTTGTATGCTTTATTTTGTACCTGCATAAAATGAAAAATCATGTACTGACACATGTAGAACAAAAAATAATAAACTAAGTGTGACAGTAATGTCGAGCCTTGTCTAACTAACACCTATTTCAACTGTAAAGTAGTTTACATGCATCCATCATTAGTTATTCAAGACACTGTATTCATGTAGCAGAAGTAGATTTTCTGCTCAAGGCTGCTTCTCAATCGCAACGAACAAACAGTGAACAACTATTACGTGACATTTAACTAGGGCTTCGGTGAACAATGTTGACATAATGGGGATGCGTGATCTTCGGATATTGTGTGAAATAAATGGCATTTAAAATCTAGTAATAAAAACTTAATTGTTTGGATGATAAAATAAGCGATCATTATTGTATTGCACAAAAATAAGCTCTGATGTAAAAAAATAAATGTATAACAAATTGAAAAAAATCAACCCTTTATGTGCCACAAATTTGTGCCACAACTATACTTGGTGTACCGTGTAAATGACAATTTATTATAAAATAGTCAAATAGTCAAGCCCGCATTTGCAATGTTGAGTTTCAGTTTAACTTATACTAGAGGACAGAATTAAAGATTAAATATTGTTTTTTGAGCCTGGTGTATCATGTACATCAAATTGATGCTTAGTCCCAGCTCAGAGGGTGTATTGAGTTCACGTCCCACAATGCACCCGGTTTGGGAAGTTTCACCTCAATACGCGTCATGTGATCCCACAAATATCCTATTCGTAACACCAGAAAACCCTGACTTTTACACTCATTTTAGCTCCCAAAGTACAAGTACTTTAAAAGGAGTTTTTAACATGATCATGAAATGTTTTCTGGTCCTTATTTTTCTTAAGCACTTTTTTATTCTTAAGTACTCATATGTCATCATATCGTCCGGGCATTAATCACATCACGCCTTGACTATGGCAACTCGCTGCTTTTGGTATCACAGACGCTCAGATAAAACAACTCCAGCGTATTCAGAATAAGGCTGCACGTCTGGTCTGTGGTGCCAAAAGGCTCGAGCACATAACTCCCTACCTGGCCAGGCTTCACTGGCTTCCAGTTGAAAAACGCATCCATTTCAAATTACTTGTTTTCATTTACACTTGCATTAATGGGTCTGCTCCAGAGTATCTTTTACATGATATTGATTTGTATAACATTCAGAAAACTCATCACCATAATCTCCGTTCTTTTTCGGATTGTACTCGTTTACATGTTCCAAAAACAAACAGAGTCATTGGGGATAAAGCCTTCTCTGTGGCAGGGCCACGGCTTTGGAACACTCTCCCAATCTTTGTAAGAGAAGCACCATTTCTCGCTGTCTTTAAACAGAGGTTAAAAACTTACCTGTTCTCATAATGGTCATGTTCAGTCTCCCATATTTCATTGCTTCTATAGACTTACTTTCATGCCTTTGTGCATTAGTGTGTATTACGCCTTGAACTGTGTAAATGCGCGTTATACATTATGTATGTATGTATGTATGTATGTACGGACATGTGTTTAGTATAGTACAGTATTGGCACATTGTAATGCATTATGGGATTGGTTCAAAGCATCAGTTGCCATTACCAATGCGTGTACTTGTGCATCAAACGCGTAATTTTTTATTCCAATCTAAAAGAGTTTCACACTTCTCATACATGTACATGCTTCAACCACTCTCGCGTGGCAACTAAACCTCTCTACTAACACTTAAACGTTTTGGGGAAAAAACTCATAACACTGAAAATAGAAACACATCTTCGGAATCTTTACGGCATAGCTGCACATAATAACGTTTAATGTAATAAATAGCAATATTTGTTGTAAAACCTTTGCTTATGTAAGTTGCCATATATAGCCTACAGGGGAATTAATCGTATTAACATCACTGCGTTTTTTCTTCACAATCCACTATATTTAAGTGCCTACGACGATACCTCGCTAAGCTTTATTAGCTTTTGAGCGTCACAGTATCGAATTTGATAAGTGCGGAGTTAAATTTGCTTCGGTCAATTACCGCTTCCTTAACATGTCAGCGTATTTCCTGCGTTCACAGAAATCTTGTGCATGATCATACTTCCGAAAGCCCCGCCGAAAGCTCGACATCTCACAATGCGACAGCCCTACAATAATCAATATGTGTTTGCACGTGAAACATTTTTATTACTGGATTTGTGTCAATTTTCTTATTCCTTCTTTACAGATAAAACGCGTGATAACGTGCAAAGACAGACGGGCCACAATTAAAAGTAACATGGGCTACTGGCGAATGACGGCATTAACACATCAAACGCCCGAACAAGCCATTCGTGAATTCGTAAGTTCACTTCACCAACTGGAGGGCGCCCTTGGGACAGTGAATTTGGAGTTAGCGTGTTTGCGACAGATAGAACCCGTGCCAATTAGAGGTAAATAATGACGTGTAATCTGTAATAGTGGAGCGAAAGGACCTCATTATCCTAATTGTTTGTGAACGAAAAATCATTCACCGTGACCTAAATCTAGTAAATCACTTTAGATATTTCACACACAAGTCAATTGCGGCTATATGTAGCTTAATCATCATCCAGCAGTGACCTTTACTGTTCTATTCTAGATACAGAAAAACTTGTACTTTTGAACCATAGGATATACCAGATGACTATATTCCAGAGGGAACAACTAAATCAACTCCTCTTCGCTTTAGTCTTTATTCGTCTCATTCTTATACATTCTTTCTAAACATCATGTTAGCGTAAGATGTCACATTTGTTTGACCCATGCAAACGGTCTCTTTTATTTTAGAGCAATTTTAAGCAGTGGCGACACAAATTTGACAACTGATATTTTAGGGACGTGAACGATAAGTAGGGACATGAAAGAGCTGCTACCCCTGTGGAAATCAGACAAATCCGTTTGGGCATCTTACCATATAGGTCTACAGTGGTCGTGATTTGCATATTATAACGCTCTCTATATGTCAATGCTCCAAAGAGAACCGTTTAAAACTATATATGTGTAAATAATTATAAATGAAATTTAGTACACTTTATAGAGAATGTAATTAATGGAGTGAATCATCCATATCAGTTGTCAAATCTGTGTTGCCGTTGATGTTGTTGTTGTTCTTCTTCAAACAGCTGTAATGTGTACAAATGATTTAATTTGAAAAGAAAATGCTCATGGTTCATGTGTAACATGCTCACTTTATCATTTAGTTACAGTCACGCCTTCTGGAGAGGTCATACGGGAGGAAACAGAACTAACAGAGGACGCCGTAGAGTTACCGTCGGGTTTCGACGAGACCAACCAGACTACGACAACATCTGACACATCACCATTAATAGAAACTGAAAATTCAGAAATTCTTCAAAGATATGAAGATGTTGTCTAGCACGCCGTTATTATATCGTTTTAAATGTGAAGAGTCTTTCCTAAACGCTGGTTCAGAATCCATTGGAGAGTTTTGAAAATACCACGCGATCCAGCAAAGACGCGTCATGGCAACACGTAATGGTACTACATACGTGAGCAGCGGGCGCATTACCTACAGGACACATGCGCGCGTGTATTTTGATTAAAACAATCCAAGAGATTGTGGCTGCGATTATAATATGATTAAACTGTACGTAACTATGGTAATGCAATTAAGTATAAGGCTGGTGTCAAATAATATAGTGTCCGTATGACTGAGTGTCCTACCACCTATCTGTCTATTGTGTTCTCCATTGAGTACTGTATGCATCATTTGTTTCAGCACTGTACCCAAATGGCCTCTTCTACTAAGGTCGCGGTTTATACCGTACATGTTGCTATGGTAGCTAGGACACCCTCTCATGGGGGACACTCAGTTTCTTTACACCGGGTCTTTGCTTGCCATCAAGGGTTGCAAAGCAGTCAGGAGGTGAACGTTGAACAGTATTTGAAAAAAAAACACATGTAAGATTAAATATGCATCTTAATCTTATTATATTTAGTGAAATCCATACAGGATATACCAGCATGTCCCTTCTATATATTATATATATATAATAAAAACAAATGTTAAAGTATAGACCTCAGACGGATTTGAAGATTGACTAGATCGGTACCCAGTGATCGTAAGTGAAGGTATGCCGTAAAACTCAGAGTAATGGGAATATACCAATGGTATTGTAAACTTCGTGTCATCTGTTTTGTGAACTAGACTGCTGTTGAATGAATACCGCTTTTGTGCAGAGTATAAAGAAAAATCTATATTTTGATTCGATAGAAAGGGAGAGAAAACAACGCAAACCTCTGTTGATACAATTTGAGTAAAAATTGAGCTTTAACGAAAAGTAGAGTTGATTTGCACAACTGAGTGTAAAATTACTCACTTAGGATTTGAGCAAACAGCGATTGATCGCTTTACTGTGTACGTGTCATTTTGGACACCCTGTATATATAGCTCATATTATAAGGTACAAAAATATCTGTTTGTCATTTGATCGGCATGTACTCCGGAGTGCGCATCCCTCTTTGTTATGTTAGATCAGTCTTGGCTGAAGTTGGGTGGGAACTGGGTGCCAATTCTTTCCATTATCTTTTTTATGCTGCATGTTTTATCGGTTACAATCCAAATGTTATGTTCAAGCAGGACAAATATGTTAAGGAGCCTAAATAGGACAGGTATGAAATGACTCATTTATTATGTTTTATAGAATATCATGTTTTTTGTGCAAGTTGCAAAAGTTGTGGCAACAATAAAAGTTGGGTACTGACATTAGTGTTAAGTCTATCAAACTCATTAACTTATTCAAAAAATTGTATTTCAAATCAATGGTATCGTAAACATGATAAAGTGTCCCCTGTTCTTGTAAATTAATAAAAATAGATTGCCGTAAAGGAATACCGATTTGTGCGAGGGAAAAACTCAATCTTTTGATTCCCCCAAAAAGAAAATAACGCCCTCTTCGTTTAGTAAAAACTGAGTCACAGTTAAGCATACATAACAAAAGTTGAGTTATGCAGTTAATTTCACTCCGCTTTGACTACTATGTTACCAGCATGAAGAGTTTGTTACTAATAGTGGCGGATTTAAAGAGTCCAACAGCTTGCTGACAGGGCCCCCCTAAAAATATGCTCTCAGGGGCCCCTAAGAGACCCCTAATCGCATAAAGCGGGTGACAGTGCGTTGCTTCGCGGACACTAAAAGGGGGCCCAACCTTAAGTTGCTGACAGGGCCCTTTTCCTGAAATCCCGCCCACTGGTTACTACTTTAACGGTCATCAAATAATCATTAATTATAGTATCCTGACGATTTTTACACATCCTGTGGGTGACGCGAAAAATTTGTAAAGATAGTAAATCAACATTGAAAAAAAATTGAAAGGTGTTTGATTTCAGTGACCATTAAAATGTTGCGCTATGCCCGAAGAGTGAAAGCTCTTCTTTTGTATTCATAGCGAACCATACTCCAATGCTTTACACGACCGAGTGTCAGAAAATACAGTGTCTGTGTGACCGAGTGTCCTCCCACCCATCCCGCAGAGTGCAATGGTTTTGGGGTGTATAATAATTATACTAGGGCTGTTTTGATATAATAGAGTGTATCGAGTGCGCATGGCTACAGGAGCGCATAGCTCGTAGCCATTGCGCGATGTTCAAGGGTTTATGTTGATAGAGAACTTTTGCGGCGGAAGGTTCTGGAGTTTTGGGTACATTCAATACAAAAACCAAATTAAAGCACAGCTGAAATTCATCACCTGAAATCTGGATGTAAACCAAGTTGAGGGTGTCAAATTCGGAAAACCATGTTATTGCATGCAAGGTTAAATGTTTCAAATTCATGCGTGACATGACAGTGCTACTATTACTGTTTCATGCTATCACTAAGGAGCTTTTTGCAGTGTTTGAATTTGAACATGTTGAAAACACAATTTAAAGCAATAGCTGACCGATGCTGGTAGTACGCCATTGAAAAGTAACCACACTATCACTTGAACTGCATTGAAAATATATATTTGATTAATCTTTCCCTGGAGATGTCAAGCGCACGATAGTGTTGAAAAAAAAAAAAACATGTTCGATTGGGCCGGATTCGAACCGGCGACCTTCGTATTACATGCCACGACCGCTCTAACCGACTGAGCTATCAAGCAGGTTAGGTAGAAGAGCGTTAGATATCATATATAGGTGTTAGGTTCGAAAGGGTCTTTACTACGCCTTCAAAGCATTTGAAACGAGTCTTTACTACAGGATGCTCACATCTTGATCGATTACGCTGTGACAACGGAGATACAGAATGCTTGCTGCTTGCCGTATGGTAGTTATAAACGGTAACGAAAGATAGTTTGGTTGGTTCACGTGTCAGGTACCAGGTCAGTGTCAGGTATCAGGTATCAGTTGCTCTTCGGGGGCGACCGAAGATATAAATCCGACTATGTTAAATCAAGGTCTGTAAATATGGCCCTCTGCCCAGAGTTGTATTATTTTTTCCAAAAGACACGGTTTAATTATGTCTAAACAGTAAAAATTTACTTTTCCCTACTGATCAAAAACCGAGTACAACGATGACGAAAACGTGTTTTTTCCAATGTAGGGATACGTACGTCATTTTTACCTGAATGGGTCCCCCGAAGCAAAATAATAACAATCCAATGCGTGACGTCATCAAATTTTAGTTTTTCCAAAAAATGGCTGTTATTTCATAAGAAAATTCTTTTTTAAGATTCAACAATCTGTATATTGTTCTTTAATAATTAATATCATTGTCCGCATGAATGTGAAAAAGATGGGTCCATAAGTCTACAAAATAAAAAAAAGTCAAGCGGCTAAAATTACCCTTTACCGTGGACTGTAATGAGCAGACGTATCCCCGTTTTAGTTAATAGCAGGGTACAGCCACTTGACGGCGCGGCTGCGGGGGTTATGCGTATAGCCATTGTGTTCTCGCATTGATGCGTATGCATCACTGTTTCAGCACTGTATCCAAAATGGCCTCGTCTACAAGGTCACGGTTATTCCGTGTAGCTAGGCCACTCTCACATGGGGGGACACTACACACCGGCACACTATGTGCCAATTTAACTTCGTATTATTTTATCTTAGCTCTTATCAATAACTTGTGTATTATGCAAGAGTTGATGCTGGAGACATGGACTATCAGCGATGATATTTCGTTTATATGTTCCTTTCTTTGAACATATGTTTTAATATGCAACAATGAATTCGATGAGGTACTGGGTCGTTTTGCCAACTGCAGTATGTGCATATCAATTTGTTGTAATTTTTTGACATGTAGACGGGGAGTGCACATTCATCTTGCGTTCGATCAGTCTTAGCTGAATGTGGGGTAATTTTGGAGTGCCAAAACTCTTTCAATCGTCATTTTAATTCTGGCCATGTGCGATTTTTTTGTCAGTAGTCTGGGAAATCCATCCAAGAAGAAACCAACTTGTACGCGATAATGTTCTATTCAAGAGGAAAAAGCGATTTAATGAGACCCAAAAGAAAGAGTGAAAACACCCCAATGATTGTGTTAATATGGAATGTATTACTTTGTTAAGTTGCAAGAGAATGAGATAGCAACAATAAAGATTTGGGGAATTGAGTTACACGTCACAATATATCAAATCCATTGGCTAATTCAATATTGTTCAATATTGCCTATTACAAGTCAATGGTAGGTAAAAACGATGCAGTATCGCTGTTCTTGTAAAATAGATTACTGTTAATGATACCGCTTTTGTGACAGAGTTAAAATATATATCTTCGATTCAAGGGAAAACAACACCCTTCTGTTGAGTAAATTTATCAACGTCAACAAAATATAAACTAAATTCGAGTTGATTTAACAAAAGTTTACTCACCTTTTACAAGGGCTTCCATCGAGTAATATTTATATGACTTTAATTCTAGAAGATATATTGTAATGTAAAAATATTGTGTTGGTTTGTTTGTCGGTCTTGAAAATTTTGCGTTGCCGAGAAATAGTGTCTTCTTCACGGGACGGATTTCTTACTCACGTGGTAGCCATACGGCAGGCTACACCATGTCTACCGCGGCAGCTTACTGCACAGTACAACTGGGCTAATTGCGAGGCGGTAGCTGCAAGCTAGGGCTAACAATTACACAGTTATTAGGTATACAGTAATGTGGCTACTCGGCTTACCTACCCCAATGGCTACCCTGTAGTTCCCACTAGGGAGAGAAGGTGGATGTAGAGTAGACTGTACCGGAGTAGACACGCAGCTACCACGTTGCTACCCCGCGGTTACCACGACGCCATTTTGAAGGGATGAAAATTTCATTGAATGAGGGGCGGTATCACTTGGGCGCCGTTAGCGTTTTGAACGTTTTTAGGGAATATCATTACGAAATTTCAAATCGTGCATCATCAAAAAACCCCATATTCACGCACTTGTAATAAAATGCAAATATATGCCAAAAATATCAAAAAAACAAATAATTGGCCATGAAAATACCGCGCGCGCTGAGAGCCGGTGTAAACCACTTAGCTACTCCACGACAGTGCAGACAGCTTGTGTGTACACTATCCGTCTAGCGGCACAAATACCTGGGGAGGGTGGGGAATCCTGGCGGCGAGTGTAACGTCTAAGTGTGTAGGTAATCCCTGTCTACTCGTGGTAGCTGTGTGGTAACTACCATTAAGATTGGCCGTGTTTTTGTATATATCGCACTGTAACCCAACTCTTGCAAGACCGACAAACTATATGCAATTTAACTTTCTAGTTTTCCTCTATGGATTTACAATTATACCGCTCACCTTTTCACTATATTTGTGGATGCAATACTTAACCAATGACCAAGACCTGATATTACAGTGCAACCAATAATATTCGTTTCTTTTGTTTCTTTCTTTAAGCGTGTTTACAATATTCATCTCAATACATTGATATGATATACGGTAGTTTTTTAATTGTATTGTCATAACACGGCCGTGAATTTTAGTTTGCTGATCTCTTCTTAATGTCAATGTTTGTATCATTTCTTTGGCATTTTATGTAACCATAACATGATTAATTGGCAGCTTTGAAAAACAAAATGGCTACCGGTCTTAATGTTCTATTTATCCTTTCCAGTGTTGTTTAACATACGAGTTTCTGCACCAAAACTAGCATCCTAGTACATTCACAACTCGAGTTATGATTTGAAAATATACCAAAATGGCGGCCATTTTGAAAATCAAGATGGCCACCATCTGCCACCCCTGGGAATTCTCCATCAAAGTTTTTCTTTTCTCTGTGACCTACTCAGGGTGTCTAAATATGGTGTTATGCTTTAATCATTGAAATCCACAAAACCGTTAAAAATCAACCACAGTCCCCCTAACTAACATGTAAATCTCTCTTTTATATTAACGCAGTGTACGCTGAATTTGGTGTCATTGGTTTCCAATGTTTTAATTGCTTTGTTACTTCTTGTAAGTGAACACGAAAATCTTTTCATTCAATAGTATGGTCCGATCATACAACAACGAAATCGAATGGCTTAATTTGTGACGTTTAAGCAGATAGTAACTATTACTTGATTGTAGCTGTAGACAATTTCCTCAATTTGATGTAAAAAGCTTCATTCTCATCCTCAGAAAAAATATTTTAGCCCTCGTCTACTGAAGAGGGTGGTTTTAGACCACCTGCTTATATGTTTTATTAGTCCTACTAAAACGCCCTTTTCTAGTGGCCAAATGAGTTTAATTAATTGTCAATTGACATTTTTTACCTCCTTTTCATGCAAAAACAAACACCCACCGAAGTGTAGGTAAGGTACAGGTGATACCAATAATGATGGGTGGCAACCATCCCACCTCCTTCGGGAGAGAAAAGTACCAACACACTAAGACGACGCAGGAATACCGTGAATTGGTTTTGGTTTCAATGGATCGCTATGGTCTCAAAATAAGTATCAACATTCCGTACCATTACTTCAAATTGACGTCCTAAAGATCCAATATGTCAGTAAAACTGTCAATTTCCTAGATACACTGTGTGGGAATAGGGGAAAATGCAACTTTCACCAATAATATTCGAGTCGTCCTACATAGGCCATAACCTTTATGCGAGTGAAACAAAGTCGTAACCGACATTTTGGATAAAATTGAGTTCTTGCTTGATTTTAAACACATCTAAAAGCACAAACATCTGGTTTAAAAAAGGTATAGTTTGATATCACAACATATTGTATTGCATGTCAAGAAACTGTCCAAGGTCATCGTGGGATTATATTAGTAACTATTTATAATGATCTGACAGAATTTTGGTTCAAATTGTTGGTAGGGCATGTTACAACAGGAAATATACAAACTTTATGATACATAAGCTCATAAAAGTATTTAAAAGAAGCCAGAGTGCTTATATAGACCCCGTGGGGGTCATATCAGTCCCCCCAGAATTATACCCAAATTAAGTGTTTTTGAGCTAGTAAAATTTCAATATATACATTTTACACCTTATACCCAGTATTTCCATACTTTCTAAAACTTATGACATATAATCGACACCATAATGGGACTGCTATGCTAGTCGTTAAACTCTACGCTATGCCCTGGTATCAAATTTATAGGATAGGCGTACAATAAGGATAAGGAAATTCGAAGGGGGGCAGTAACACTATAACACCCCCCCCCCCCTTCGGGTAGGTTGTTAAAATAATGCTTCGGGTAGACGAGGAGTAATGTTTGATATTCGTAAGCATTTCCCTGTTTTATGCAAATTCAATAAGAATTTTGACTGTAGGACTCTTAAATCATTTTGTGTATCAATCTACATTGTTTTTTTTAGTTCTTATTAGTTTGATATTTTAACCACACCCTGCCTATCAGACCATCTCAGGAGCGGCAAACACAGTAAACTACATTACGTGCCAAGCGATATATTTACAGAGAACTAAGACGTACTTGATAGTTGATTCTTTCTAGAATGAAAGTTTTAAGCAAATGACAAACCAGGGTTCGTCCGCGAAACTCAGTCGTAAATCTACGTGCATACTATGTCATGCCTGAGTGGATCAACTTATCCAAAGCACTGTGTAAATGGTATGAAAAGGTCTATTATGTAGGACATACGCATGAATTACTATACACGTAGGGTTACGCATGAGGTTCGCGAAAGGACCCCAGAGAAGTAGGGAATCACGTCTATGCCAGTATCCTTTGATCCCACGATGGTCGCGGCCCCTTGAAACTGTAGATCCGAATCACTGACCTCTACACAAAATAGCGGGCTGCCGCACAGTTGAATGGTAGTCGAGTGAAACATCAGGAAGTTGCTTTTTGACCTATACAATATGGCGGAAACAATGCATACACCTGCTGGTGCACATATTCCACACAGATGTTCTATTGTTTGTCAAGGTGTATGCATTGTTTCCCGCCATATTGTATAGGTCAAAAAGCAACTTCCTGATGTTTCAATCGGCGACTCAGACCCGCTATCCATGTGTAGAGGTCAGTGATCCAAATTAGGATTACTTTACACGGTTCAAAGCTCCGGGCACCACTGGTGCATCTGCGCATACGCGATTGGAAAATGTTCCCAGTTTCCCAGCATTTTGATCTGATTTCCGACGTTGTATCTTCGCAATGCTCTGGCCGAATTGCATAAGGATTGTTTTGAAAGCAGCAAAAATCTGGCCATGTCAAATTTCGTTGATAGCCCAAGTTTTAATTCAGAGCAATGTATTGCGATATTCAATTGAAAGGGGCTTGTTCGTCCCATTCAATTACAAGTTACCAATCTAACACGAAAATAAGAAGCGGTGGAGGTGTGTGCGTTTCTCGATCGCTGATTGGCTTAAACACATATTATAGATATTTGATACAGACGTGAGTCTCTACTTCTCTATCTTCTATGACAAAGTCTGAAGGAGAAAGTTGGGCATTGATTGAAGAAATAGGGTGATGTAATCTGGTGATATGGAATCTTAACAATCACTTATATGTATGTCAACAAGTTGAATGAAATGTAATGGCATAAACTGGAAAAGGGTAAAACCATCTGATAAGTAATCAAAATTTAATGCAATTCGTTATAAATGCCAATTACCTTTTACGTTCTTTCTTTATTGTTTGAACTACGACCTTTAAAAGGTCGGCAGTATTCCAAACGCCATAGAGGACTGCCAAATCGTGTGAAACACATTTTTCAATGGGAATGAATTTGGCCATGAAGACGATGTTAGAACGAGTTTGGGGTTTATTCCGTATTGAAATGCGTTTCACACGATTTGGCACTCCATAACTCTCCAAAACAAATCAAAACATTGACGTGGCCATTTAAAGGTGGGTGTTCCGATTTATGTGTATCGTGTTCTCTACTTAATATGGGAGACTGGCACCTGCATACACTTGCCACCAAGTATCGTGGGAAACGAACTTGCGGTTTTGATAATATAATCGATAATGCACTGTTGGAAGGCCCTATTCACTACTGTCCATATATTGATGGTTAACCACTAAAACGGCAGTTTTTTGTTTATATCTTTGCAAAGAAGTGGATTTTGGAGCTGAAATTTTAGGATGATAATGAGAAAAATACGGCCTTTCATCTAATATCAAAATTTATACTACTTTCGGGTAAATCAGGGGGGTCCCAGTCTCTCAGAGGCGATGGGAACAAGCACCTTTAAATGCGGAGGGGTTGAATTGTGTTAATATTTGTCTGACGAGTATTTTGTGAGTTTGTTTTTGTTTTGTTGTACCAAGGGAAATATGATGATTTGCAATTGTTTTATATTGATATGTTTGTTCACGTGTGCCTCGTAATAATGCTGTACTCTTTCATTACACATTCATGTACTAGCGTATTTGTTCAAATTGTTATATCGAGTAAGCATAATTTGTTTGCGTTTGTTTTCAAACGAGCATTTGAAATATGTTTTAAATTACACATATCGGGTAATACAAAGAAACGCCTATTTTGGCAGCCATTAGACATTGATGCAGTTATGCAGTAATGTTACGTTATAATTAACTTCAATCCAAAGCTCTCCTTGACAATTACTCTTAACATAACATCCATTAAAATACGTTTCTCTATATAAATATTAAAAATGTCTTCATTTTCGGGATAACACTTGATTTGAATGGAATGGATTGTTGTAACTTTTATCCAAATAAAACCACGAAAAGAGCTCAGCAAATGACCAAGATATGAATCATAATGTATCATTCTTGACAAAATCACTGCCTCATTTGATCTTTGTGAATGTTTGAGCCGGCTAATTACTGCCATCAAGAACATTGAAGTATGAAGTTAGAGCTAAAGATGTATAGCTTTCTTTGTGTATCGTGTTTATAAATATCTCCAATAAAGCATTTTATTAGTAAGATTTGTGTTAAATCAATCATGATAACTATACCGAGTTTGGCAAAAGTGGTCCATGCAGTGTATACAGGTGTATTTTTCAAAACGAATAACGCCATTCAAGTTGAAAAAATCATTTGTAGCGTTATTAAAATTTCCCATTTTTTTTTCTTTTTAATTTTTTTTTTTTTTTTTTTTATTAACATTTTTAGCTATTTTTTATGTTTTTTGTTTTTTATTTTTATTGTTTTCTAAAACAGATTTTTCCGTAAATTTACGGAAAATCTGTTTTCTTAATTTACGGAAATTTTTAACAGTGCAAATCAAAAACATTGACGTGGTCATTTAAATGCGGAGGGGTTGAATGGCGTTAATTTTTGTCTGACGAGTATTTTCTAAGCTTGTTTTTGTTTTGTTGTACCAAGGGAAATATGATGATTTGCAATTGTTTTATATTGATATGTTTGTTCACGTGTGCCTGGTAATAATGTTGTACTCTTTCAATACAAATTCATGTACTAGCGTATTTGTTCAAATTGTTATATCGAGTAAGCGTAATTTGTTTGCGTTTTGTTTTCAAACGAGCATTTGAAATATGTTTTAAATTACACGTATCGGGTCATACAAGAAACGCCTATTTTGGCAGCCATTAGACATTGATGCAGTTATGCAGTAATGTTACGTTATAATTAACTTCAATCCAAAAATCTCCTTGACAATTAATCTTAACATAACATCCATTAAAATACGTTTCTGTATATAAATATTAAAAATGTCTTCATTTTCGGGATAACACTTGATTTGAATGGAATGGATTGTTGTAACTTTTATCCAAATATCATTCTGGACAAAATCACTGCCTCATTTGATCTTTGTGAATGTTTGAGCCGGCTAATTACTGCCATCAAGAACATTGAAGTATGAAGTTAAAGCTAAAGATGTATAGCTTTCTTTGTGTATTGTGTTTATAAATATCTCCAATAAAGCATTTTATTAATAAGATTTGTGTTAAATCAATCATGATAACTATACCGAGTTTGGCAAAAGTGGTTCATGCAGTGTATACAGGTGTATTTTTCAAAACGAATAACGCCATTCAAGTTGAAAAAATCATATTTGTAGCGTTATTAAAATTTCCCAGTTTTTTTTTTCTTTTAAATGTTCAAACATGACTTGCAAATGTGATCGGTGATTGTGATATCCGCAGATTTCCCATCAATTATTGTTAGAAGATTGCTCATTTTAAGTTACAAGAAAAACACATGAACCATGTAAATAAAAGATTTAATTTGTTTTTCTGTAGTCTAACCCGTTATCACTAGCTGTATTGTCCTTGACGTAAATCCAAGTCAGCGATATCGTTTGGCGTAGGTTGATCATGCTTTCAAATCTTTTGACGAAGTTCATTACTTTCTTGACCATTCCAAGAGGTGATATTTCTTTTCATAATACATCTCTAAAAATCTACCTGAAAACGACATCACAAGATTAAATCTGTTGTGTAACTATTTTTCATATAGAAAAAAATATATTTTTCTGATGTAAGAGAAAAGATCTTGATTTTAATAACGTTCTTCTTTAGATGAAATCTCATTCAAGTTGTTTAATAAATCTGGATAACATGGATAGACGATTTTTTGTGTTTTAAGTATACACCTGGCACAAAAAGTATCTCGGCATGTTTTTCGATCAGTATTGTGCCAAAATCAGACCATTTTGAAAGTTTTCGAAATAAACATTTTGTTGCCTATGTCTTGCTCTTTCATTTAACATCTCGCTTGTAAAAAAGCGTGCAAAAATGGCTGAGATAGAGTGCCCGAAAGACGCAAACCCCCAAACCAAAAGTTGCAGTTTTTGGATTTTTCAATGGTCACTGTGTGGTACAACGCAATAATACGTGTGTATTGATTTTACACAAAGAAGTTTTGCGACTGAATGAGCGAGAAAGCCTACTTGCAATATTGATTGTCGTCCGCGTGTTCGTGTTACAGTACACTGGAATGACCATTGAAAAATCCAAAAACTGCAACTTTTGGTGTTGGGGGTTTGCGTCTTTTGGTTGTTCTATCTCAGCCATTTCTGCACGCTTTTTTACAAGTCAGGTATTAAATGAAAAAGCAAGACCTAGACAATAAAATGTATATTTCTAAAACGTTCATGGTAGGACTTTGGCACAATACTGATCGAAAAACATGCCGAGATACTTTTTGTGCCAGGTGTACATCTTCTCCGCATGCTAATTACGAAAATATAAATTTTAACTGTATATAGAGCCTATTTAATTCAAATTATGCATTTGTATAATACTGTCAACCGAGGGATACACGATTATTGCAAAAACACTGTTGGAGACGATTATCACCATGGTCAGGGTTTATGGGTAAACTCTAAGAACAAAA
Source organism: Ophioderma brevispina (assembly GCA_023653785.1). Taxonomy (NCBI): domain Eukaryota; kingdom Metazoa; phylum Echinodermata; class Ophiuroidea; order Amphilepidida; family Ophiodermatidae; genus Ophioderma; species Ophioderma brevispina. The sequence goes on along the minus strand of JAMKCH010028717.1, from coordinate 29,627 downwards.
TGCAACTTATGACCCCTTTTGTCCTCTATATGGAACTCTCCAGAATGGAAACCCTAAAAATGGTTCTTGAAAGGGCTCCTCATAGAACCATAAACGGTGTCATACAACAGTTAAAGTACTCTTTTCGGTTCGATGAAGAACCTTGTGGGGTAACGGGTTCCGTATAGATGAGGTGGCATCAATGTTTACAAACACAAGTTAGCACCTGGTCTACTGACATGTTAGAGGTGCGAAGAGTATGCCCATACAGTTACAGCATCCAACAGCCTTATCACGCCTGATTGAGCGGGAATCAGATGAGTTCAGCTCAACATACGATAAGAAAATTTCCACAACTTTCAGACACAAAATTGAACAGAGTGAGAGACACACACACACAGAAAAAAGTGAGTCATTTGCATAAAAGTTAGTCAATTTGTCCGTATAGTGAAACAATTTGCCTCAAAGTGAGTCACCTTGACTCATTTTTGGACCAAGTGTTTCACTATATAGACAAGTGACTCACTTTTTTCTGTGTGTGCTGAGAGCGATGGCTTTGATATAGATACGGAGAGAGAACCTTCCACTTTCGTGTATTCCTTAACACCTTGAAACTTAGCACGGACGTGGGAAAGGGGAGGCAGAAAAAAAAAACCTTCACGGAATTCCTTGATAAAAGCACACAATTGTGTTACAAGTGCAAGGCTAATCTTCGCAGGCTAATGTCTCAATAGTAAAATGTACCAGCTTTAGTATTAAAAACTGACGTGAGTGTACCTATTGCATTAATTTGATCTGTATCTTCTAATGTACCAGTCAAAGGGAGTCTTAAACTACCCTCCTCAAGGATCGTTTGCAATCTTTTTTAAGTGATGGCAAATCATTGTCTTATATTAATTGAGACTCACTGTCTTATATTAATTGAGACTTGGTGATGAATTGTGAATACTTTTAAGCATTGGCTAGTTTACACTGTACGGAAAACGGATCGCTCAGTCATGAATTTTCACCTATGGATGAGTCATTATTTGTGCCGGGGTGGGGGACGGAGTTGATGGCAGAATACGAACAATTTTGTAAACGAGAGAGGGAACACGAACATTTTCAACTAGAAGAGGGGAGAACATTTAAATGGAGAATTTCATAAAAACAAGGGGAATGCGAACTTAATTGTGAACGGAAGCGAAGGGGAAACGTAATTTTCTCCGAAAAAAGTTGAACTCCTCCATTGCACTGGCGTAAGCAATGACCACTCCCGTTCAAATCTGGCTTCATGATGAATCGTTGACTAAGTGTTCCCATGTGAATTTGAGGTAAATCTTAGACGTACTATAGTCCATTTCTTCATCTCCGTGCAGTGATTTCATATCCTTGACGCAGCTTTTTATGCACGCGTCAAGATATACCTTCACGGCACGGAGGTAGGGAATTGGAGTATAGTCGAAGTTAAAAGGTGAACCAGTGTGGAGTCTTGAGGAGGGTGAGTCAAGATTCCCTTTGACGCCCGGATAATGAACTATTTTTGTTTGTAATTGTTTCAAATGGGCTTTCAGTGTTGTAATGTAACGTGTGCTTCATCTTGAGCTTTCAAGTCACGAATAAAGACTATGTATTTATAAATTTATTCTGTGTATCGTAGTAATATTATGAGTAGTGCTTTAAGCAGTAACAGCACATTTTTGCGCTCCCAATTTTCCAAAACAAAAGTGAGATTTTTGCACAGTTGCATTGGTAACTAACTGGCTAGTAAACTATACCTGTTATTGGTAAAGCTCGAACACGTCTATGTATCGCAGTTGAAGAACTTTTGTATTTAGCATAATTAATATCGAAGATCCTACGGCTGTTGGACATTCCCTCTCTATAAGAAATAGCCGGGAAACAACGCCCTACGCTTATCCATTAGTTGTTTCGTTGGTTCAGACAAGTCATGTCAGATGTTATTTTTCGTGAGGTGGCACTATTTTCACAATGGACTGACAGAAATTTGGCGTTTCCAGTTCCGCCTTTAAATTACAATTTGGGATCCCGATTCTAATTACAAAATCGCTTCTTTTATGAAAAATATGCTCTTTTGAGCATTGCCAATCGCAGGTATAACTTACTAGACAATTACCAACACACCTGTGCAAAAATATCAAATTTTGAAAATTGGAGCGCTCTTCAAAAAAGAAAAAAAAAATGTTCTGTTATTGCTTTAAAAGGTTGAAAGGCATTTAACATACAAATAGCCTGGCCCGGCATTTTGTCCAAACCAAAAATAATGTTTCCACTTTCGCTAGATTGGTTGTTTTGTCATGGGAGACAAATAAAATAAAGTTCGGTCACGTGTGTGACTTCGCGAAGAATGGCCCAAAATGGATATGTTTTGTATTCGCATAAGGGGCCTGGTACAGGTGTCATCAAGATTGAAGGTCATAATATTCCGTCTTCTTGGAATTTAGATGTGGTCTGACTTTGTCTGCCGCATTCTCAAGTGATGGTATAGTAGATCTTGTGCACCATATTCAGATCGGTTGTTAGAGCTAGTCCGGCAGAGGAACTGGGTTTTTCAGATTAGCCTGGAAATTTTGTAGTTCTTTTATGATTGATTGAAAGTGACCTCTTTGAGAATCTGCTGGGTGCACTTTATGCACCCTTAAGTGTTTGAGAAATTTAAGATGGCGTCCAAGATGGTCGAGGCAGGAGCGTTGAGGCAGGACACCGCCCAGAAAACCCCTGGTCAATGACAGCCCTACAAGCCCCGAAAGCTCGTTTATACATAACAGAAATACTGTTCCAGGATTGGCTATAAATCCCAGCAATCTCATTAGTCGACAGCTCCCGATCTTGAGAAATAACCAGGTTACTTGTTCATATTGATTATTTTGAATTATAAATGTGGCCTATTTCCTACCTTTTCAACACGAAGATAGTCCTTCAATTATTAATGCCTATGTTAATTATTTACATCTAAATATCCCAACATTACAGGATATGCTACAATGTTATGTTATGAAAAACCCACACGATTAATCACTAACTGACGTCATCCAAACAGAGCCGTTCACATACTATTACAAATGAATAAGAAATATCAATTAACATTGTAAGTGGTTTTATTGGATTGCTTGACCCCGAAACATATGAAAGACACCTCAAGTACCACTATGTGAAATGTGAATCATATCTCAAAACAAGATTTGGGGGGGGGGGCATAGTGGCGGCCATCTTGAAATTGACCATGATGTGAGCCTCCCATGGTTTATCAATTGGCTTAAATGGATCACTTAACCCCAAAAGACTAGACACCTAAATTGCCATGCTAGGTTAAATATATAGGGAGTTATAGCTGAAAATATGTAATGGCGGCAATTTTAGACGCCATCTTGAATTTCTCAAAACACCCAAGGATGCACACATTCTCAAAGAGTACACTTTCAGGTACACAAAGCAATCATAAAAATCATATATATACAAAATTTCCAGGTTTAGCCAAGGTTTATCGGACTAATAAGGTTTATTAGTGTCAAAATGAACCAGTTACTTAGACAGGTGTCTTAAACTGTCTTTTGTTGACGGACTGTATTTAACGGAATAAACCCAAATACTATATATGACTTTATTCCTTTATGGGTGACGGTCTGTCTCTAAGAATAGTACATAATTAATTAGCTTTAGGCTTAAAAACGTCCTCATAAGACATTGTGCATCCGTACACACACGCACACACACACACCCACACACACAAACACACACTCACACAAACACAATCGAAAACAACCTCGCACTCCCAAATCACAGGAATGAACACACAGGAAAATTAATTTAAAATAATCTCAAAATAATTGCAAAAAAAGCATTTAATTCAAGAATTAATGGCAACAGATGCAATAAACTATAGAATTTGAATCATCAATACATATATTTACATGTTCGCTGCTACGTATTTTTCTAGACTTTTGATATTCTTCTCAGATTTCTCATTATAATGTCACCATTTTTTTCATTTGTTTATAGGTCATATTACTCTTTTCTTGCACTACACGAGCATACACGCTTACTTTACATCCCACGTAAATCCTTGTCATTACAATAGTTGATAAGAAACAGAATTCAGTTTCAAAATGGATCTCAACAAATTGATTTTTGTAACTTGATAACAGTCAATTTCAGACAGGTTACCAAAGGATTTCATTTGGAAACTGGGTTCTGTTAAAGGAAGTCTGACATTCTATCTAAAATAAGGTTTGGTGATCCAAGAAATGCAAACCATTATAATGTTGCAATTTTGGGTCACCCGATATAATAATCTTTTGTTTTTCCTTTTTTTTCTTTCTTTTGTTCTTTCTTTTTTTTCTTTCTTTCTTTCTTTCTTTCTTTCTTTCTTTCTTTCTTTCTTTCTTTCTTTCTTTCTTTCTTTCTTTCTTTCTTTCTTTCTTTCTTTCTTTCTTTCTTTCTTTCTTTTTTTCTTGCTTTCTCTCTTTCTTTCTCTCTTTCTTTCTCTCTTTCTTTTTTCGTTTTCTTAAATATTGACGATTCATAACCCATTGGGAAACATTCATTTCCAACCCCACAAAGGAATGATAACGGTTGGGAAGGGTTTTGCGTATGACTATAACAAAACAAAAACGGTTTTAGAACTGAAAAATAGTACAGATATTTAAGGGAAGAGGTATAATATTAGAGGAAACCAGCGAAAGCGAGCACGAATCTGAAAAAAGTCACAGCCCGATAGGAGAATCGAAATTTGATCTTATCATCTTATTGGTGATAGAAAAGCGCGCTACCAATCACTTCCCCAAATATGCCCTCCCATAACACTCTTCTCGCGTAAAAATTTTAGAATAAACCCTAGCAAAACCCGTTACAACTCCAATAAGCGGCTTGGCTATTTTGACGAAGTCATTTGTGGCGTTCCTGTGTCTGTATTCCTTCGGGAGTGCAATCGACAAGTCAGCTCTTTTAATCCGCCATATTTAGGGAACAGTTGTCAATCAAATAAAATGTTTTTTCCCACACTCTGGATTCTAGGGGAATAAACATATATTGAAAAACACCAAACTTTGGCATCTGGTATGACAATTTGAAATCATTTTGTTCTTATTTTTTTCCCTTCATGTTGGCTATAACTTTTGTCTACTGTGTGTATTAGCTGTCGTGCACGACAAAAACCATCCAAGCAGTTTTTCTATTTTTTACTCTATTTTCGTTGGTTTGGCCAATAAAATGGCCTTCTAAATGTTCTCGGTAGTTGTTCTACACTATGGAAAGATACATATTTACATGATTTTGTATCAGTAAAAATCTCCTTGTGTCCCTTAAAATAAGCGATCATAAATCTTAAAATTTGAAAAAAACAAAAAATTAAAAAACTGAAAAAAATAAAAAATTTTATATGTTATTATGTACATTTTTCATATGATGCAAATAACCGTGACGATAATCGTGATTAAATACTAATTGTAAAGGTTTAGGCCGTATTTCAATACAAATATGAAGAGCTGAGAAGTGATTTCTAAGCACAATAGAATATTGTGTACAATTAATATGGCGCGCAAATGTTGTTCAAAACATCCAGGACCCAAAACTTTTGGCTCTAAAATTCCATAGGATAAATGAGAGAAAAAATAGTAGCTAATAAGACTCAGGCCTGGGGACGATTTATTAGCTACGAAACCACGAAAAAATTTCATTGTTCTTAACTTCGGATTAAGCATTGCTCACGGCCAGGCAAGATTCACGATTAATTAATTTCGTTTCTTTTGTATCAAAGAAAGCGGTGTTGTGTTGTTTTGGATGTATCCTGTTTTAACACGCAGCAAAACCCGCAAAACATCAGCTAAAAGATTATTGCTATTTATTCGTCTTTGGCTTGAGATAATTAGTGACTAATAATCATAAAACAGCATCCTCTTATTGACAAATAAACTTTATTTATGCAGTGGTGTATGCATAATCAATCGTTTGAAAAGGTGATCTTGAAACGAGAGCGTTGAGTAATAACAATTAATCCTACGATTTGTTATTTTTGATCAGTTTATATCTTATTGGAGATACACCACAGCGGGTGCAACATTGAGGTTGCCTTTTAACGATTGAATGCGTTTGTCCATCCAATGGACAAAACGCAATCAAATCTAAGATAATCTCAAGAAGATGCAAGTCATTAAATGTGTTGTTGTGAGGTTTTTTTTTTTGTTGTGGTTTCATTCAAAAGCAATAGCATACTGTTGACAGGCAAACATATGCGACATCAAGATTTTTAAAACCATGAAACTGCGCGTCTAGAATACTTGCGTATGTTGGAACCTTCCCCTTTGCGGGGTTTGTCTGGTCATTATACAAGAGTATTAGATGGCAGGCCTTTCATCAAGATTACAGTATAACACACCTTTCTCTTCATATGTTCCAGGCATTGCAAAACCGTATATACAATGAAATAACAACAAAAGTCAAAAATCCCGAGAAAAACTGAGTTAAGGGGTTGCTTTTTTTTTTTTTTACAATGTCACAGTTGATGTAAATAATTTTTTTTAAAGATTAATATTTTTAATTATGTTTAGAATTGTTATATTAAATTTGCTTCCGTTTTCTTATATTGCCTTATCGTTATCTTCACTATTAATGAGGAAACTTATATCATTATCAAACATAATTAACAGTTGGATTTTCTAGATAAATATTAGAAGACAAAACGTCGTTATTGTAGATTTGTGTAAAAAATCGTGTGAAAGCAAATAGCATATTATTGTACCATCTCAATTTTAAGCAAAAATAATCAATATCAATACATTGAAGAGTTGAATTCCAAAAGGGTAATTAATTCCTATGGCGCTCTGTGTAAAAATCATTAGAGCAAAAATTCTGACGAGTTTATTTCGATGCTTTACCCATTATAATCACCGGAATAGTATGACCATGAATTACTTTGCTACCTTTTGGAACAGATATGACTTATTAAACCTCGTATATAAGAAGAAACTTTATATAATAAATAATAAATAACAAATTAATTTGAGGTGATTTCCAAAAGGGATAAACCAAAGTTTACCATTTTCTAACTATAAGCGATTATTTCTAGATGGTCAAATATGTTAAATTATTAGAATTATAAAATCAAATCACCAATCTATCAATTTATATTGTCAAATGTTCATTACAAATTACATATGTCAAAAAACCCTAGAAATATGACAAAAGACAGCCATTGGATTTAGCCCTTTTTGAAATCAGTCTTCAATGTGTTTTACAATAGCTTATCGTTTAATCTTCCCTCTTAATTGAAGAAACTGACATATTATCAGTCTGATTTCTAGATAAATATTACACAACAAACTCTCGTTCGGATTGTTTGGTACAAATGAAGCAATTTGTATCGTCTTTAATTTAACAATAGCAAGCCTGCCCAATACAATTTTACAACAAACTGTAAGTAACAAAACGACATTCACCAAGAAAATCGTTATTTACCCCAGCAGAAGGAACTGATACAGGCTAACCTACACACCATTTGAGAGGGTTTAGGAAGTCTTTTTATTTCATTAGTTTAGTTGACACAACAACTATATCTCCATGGTAAAATCTCAAGTTTAAGAAAAAATGAGAGCAGTGCGAAAAATTAATGGCCATTCAATTTATTATTTAATTCTAGGCCCCTAGCAGTTACCGCATGCAGTGCTTATGCAGACCCCTTATGTAAAATAATAACATATGTGTATCTAAACCACAACGATTTAGAAGACCTCTTGATCAAAGTTAGAGAGGAGGAACACTTTCGCCCTTTCAAACCATTTTCATCATTTAATCACAGCATGCCGGATATGGATTGATGCTGATGATGTAAAGACACAGTTAACACATGGCGAATATCAACCAACCTCATTTAATAGGATGCAGATGATTTGGTCAAAATCCATACCAGGGTCAATAGCAGAGAGCATTTTGAAATATTACAAAATCGGACATTTTGGCAGGCAGTAATGGGTTCGTTTTATTATAAGCCACCGGCAATAAGTATCGAGAGGGGAAAGAAATATGGTAGGAAAACATCAAGTTTATTGGGCGGCAACGTGAACAGCTGTAGGATCTATAGGTATGTAAATCTCTTATGAAATAGATCTAAATTCACCATATAAGCGAAACCATTAAATTACAAACATATTAAATCCAATACTACTTAAATTTTTAATATTACGGGGGCTTGCACTATACCGTGTGCTCAGTGGAGAGCGTATGATACATTATCATTTTCCTTGGTTGCCGCCATGACGCACTGCAAACTGCTGCAGGCGCGGTTCAGACTAACGTACAATCAACAGAGGGCCTCTTAAAATAAGGGCTTATCACGTTGGCAATTAGAGAGGTAACTCTGCAAAATTAAAAGATGCTTGTCTGAAGAGATTTCGTGATTTCCCTCTTTTCTATAATGATTTCAACAAATATATTAAAATATATATTACCAGGATTTAGAAGTAAAATTATACAGTTGACAAATAAATACGTATAATTCAGCACTATGGTGTCCATATTAACCGATTGACTCTGGTGACCATTCAGTACAATAAAAATTCAAGGATTTGGGATGGGACAGGAGGTCAATAGGGATTTATGATCAGTGTTTGCTTATTGTAGCGCAGCAGAGTGCCTGAATATCGAAATCGCCTTATAGGATACAAAATCATTTAGCAATTCAAGCATATGTATTTATTTTGGTGATTTGTTGAAAGAAAATTGAAATCTATGTATCGCGGTAGCCAATGCAATACGTACCTTTCAGGGACAGAAAGCGTTTGTACTGACATGGTTTATTTTGACACATATAGCCTTTATAAAAAGAAAAACAATTTTTAAAGGACACTATCAGAGTGATTCACCCGGAAAGGGGTCAAAATATTTGAAATATTTTGGCAGAAAACAGTTCTTAAGAGTGGAATAATTTGTATTATGACACGAAAAGGAAAGAAGCAAATAGCAATGTTCAAAGATATGGATTCCATTCAATTACGTGTTGTTGTTTGTAAGTGTCCCTATGCCCATGACTAAAATTATACCTGTTTTGTCTTTATTAGGTACTGCATTTTGTCTTAACATTTAAATGAATGTTAGGATAATCACTTGTTACGACTACAAAAATAGAATTTTTTGATCGATTCTTTGAGAGGTTTCTAAATTATTTAATTTTTAAAAGTTATCCTGAGGATTATTATTGTTCAATGACGTCTCGGAAGAGTTCAAAGGTCGAAAACCTTTAAACCACAAACAAATGAGCATTGTGAACAAGTTCTACATTTCAAAAATATAACACAGATTTATGATGTAATCGATTGGTTCAATAATTTGGTTATGTCCAAAAACAAAATTACAAGAACAACTTCACATGTTTATAACAAGATTTTAAAGTCCTCCTAAATGGTCATCCAGGTTGTTTACAGGCAGTTGTTGCGTTCAACGAGATATCCTCCAGCGACAACTCCAAAATGACAAAACATGACACAAATTCCAAAAAAGTGGTAAACAATATCCATAGGAAATCTTTGAGTCTGAAGGTTTAATTTTGTCCAAGCACACGTTCAAGACGACACTAATATACCACAGTCTTATCAGTCCAAGATAATCACCAGAATTTCTATCTGTCCACATTTGGAATCCTATTTTGATTCACAGCACTTTTGACTTCCAAAGACGACAGTAGAATAATACAGCGAATTCGCTAACATTGAATTATAAATCCTGGCACTAGGGTACTCTACAGGTCTGCCTACTCATTGCAGTAAAAACAGATATAACTTCTAATACTTGTACCCTGGGGGGCCCCCGGCTGTTTTGCACATTCTATCTTCGTTTTCCCTTTCCTTGTTGCTTTCCGCTTTTTCTATCACCCCTTCCGTTTTTTAACTTTCCGTTTCCCTTAGCCTCCTCATCCCAGCACGCCAGAGCGTCCCCCTCCTATCCTCCAGCTCCTTTATCCACTCTGACTATAATCCTCCCTGCATATGCTGGCAAATCTAACCTCTCCAAACCCTCCATTATATATTGATTTCATAAAGAGTTCCATTACACTGTTAAAAATGTTCTGAAAAGACCCTGTAAACAAACGTCGTTTTAACTGTGTGAGTCCAGCTGCCAGTCAAACTCAAAACCCATGATTTTAATGAACATTTTTAACAGGCACGTCATTTAAAATAGATCACAGCAGCATTAACATAACATCTGCCCACTAGATGACCAATTGGATTTCACATAACATCATCATATGCATTGCATCAACCTCACAATTAAACTTTCATAGGGGAACCCCCACTTTGCCCAAAATATGTTTTCTATCTCAAGGCATAAACCAGTGACTCAGTGTCTAAGTTAGCATTCCGGTGCTATCCACTCACTATTTTACTTGATGTAAATAACAGGCATTTTGCACAACACTAGGGGAATTCCCCTTTCTCTTTTCTTCATAATAAAAAACTAAGTACTTTTCCCATGAGGAATCTTCTCTCAAATAAATTGAGATATAAAATAAAATAATATTTTCAATCACAAATGGAGGCTAATGTAACAATAGTTAGTGACCAATCGAAATGGATTCAAAATTAAATCCTAATTGACTTAGATTCAATCATAGTACATTTGAATTCAAATCTAATATGAGCTAATGTTAATGCATTAGAGATTAAATTCAAACCCTAACATTGATTGGTCACTAACTACAATCCTAAAGATTAACTTTTAAATCCCTGGAATTTAGAGTGTATTTTGCACCATATGAAGTGAGTTCATAAAAATTTAGATTAAAAGTGAAAACAAAAGGTGATTTTGACTTGCCTATATTTCAATATAAATCATATGCTGAACTTCGTATTGGCTACATGAAATTAGAAATTTCATAATATTCGTACCAAAACTATAATTCTCAGCTTAATCCTTGGGATATTTTTTTTTATGGAACGCTTTACATCACTGGAAAAATAGGGATACCAGACATGACAGATCTCTAAGGTTCTTTGTACCTTTCAAGCTTTATTCTGTAATAGATAACACCCCAATATGTTTCTTACCTTGTATTTGGGTGCGAAAATGCCTTCAAAGTGAAAACAAAAGCGATTTTGATTTGCTTAATTTCAATATAAAACATAGGCCGAATTTAGTATTTGCTCCTATAATAAATTAGAAAAATTCACAATTTTTGTTCCAAAGAAATGATTTTCAACTATTTTGATAGACAACTTTACATTAGTGAAAAAATCAGAATTTTCACATTTTTAGGGACACCTAGTACGTGAAATCTCTCGTTACATACACCTTTAAATTTATAAATTGACAATCATGGAACATTATTTTTTTTTTACTATGAGTCATAGGTTTGGATATAAATATCACATAGTGTATTACTGTCTATTCTACATCAATATACATCGTATAATGTTCCAGCGCTAGAAAATATCTTAAAGGGACACAATAGCATGAAAAAATCAGACATAATGAAATGCACCCTTATGGACATAAAATACAATTTACATTTGCTTCGACGGGATTTTGTTCATTACAAATTTTCTAAATTAGTTAATAGACAGCAACACAGTGGCTGATACCTCAGGCTTGGTAGTTATGGCGTCAGTTTTTTCCATTACATGAAAGGTCACTTGTCTTTTAATCAAAGTTCAAGATTAGAAATCCCTCGGGAAACATCTAGCACGCCACAACTTAAGAACAAAAGACGTGCTTGAATAGTTGAATAACATTGCATAAGTAGACGCAGTCGTAATGGTCGTTTCCATGAGTTGGTACATAAATGGCAGAACAACAAATAATTTTACGATTGTCTTAATATGCCAATCAAGTAAATTGGAGGTCGGTAGTAAACTAAAGCGCAGGTACTAAACTCGACATACTCGTCTATTTTCCAATTTATTGTTTAGTTTTTTTCCTACAATATACACGTAATAATTTTTCAATGTAACATAAGTTACAGGGAACAAGCTATAACAGGTTAACAATTCTCTAATAGAATTATTATTTTAAATATTTTATCGAAATGAACTGTCTACAGAAACAATGACGACCGAACCTCCAGGCCAGGTTCCTCTTCTTGGGCAAGATACACATCCAATCCCGTCGTCCATTCCGGAGGGCCAGGAACCCATGGTGTCCATTACACCACTCGGTGAATTCGTCTGGAACCCCCCTGAGTTCATTCGGTGCCGTGGGCGAGCTGGTGTGAACCGAATTCGTTACACTTTCGAATTGCGCAACCCACAGCAAGCTACTCTATGTATAGACAACCCATGGGGCCAGTACTTTCCGGAGAATAGAGGAAGGTGGGTACGTAATAAGGAGGTTTTGGTACACTGTAAAATTAGTTTTTAAAGATGTGTGTATAATTAAAAAATATGTTCATATCGCTAAATAGGCAGTTTCAGCTCCTTCAGAGATAGACCAACGCGTACACGTGCATTATATCAAAGGATCATGAACAGTCTTTGTGTGGATGAGTCTTTTAAACGTTTAACAATATTGGGAAATATCAGCCATGAAGAATGTATATTGTATAATGTATACAAACATATTGATTAATTTGATACATTTTCGAAACTTAGACATCTCAAATTAATTGACCTCAAATAAAAGAATAATAATTCAATAAGTCCCGGAAAATTCTCAGGTTTTTTTCAAAGTGGTGCGCTATGGTGATAGTCCCCTCAAAGTCGGCTCAAAGCAATACACTGTGAAGATCGCTGAAAAGGCATGAATGAGAAGTACTCTGTCATTTATGAATTATTTGCAGCTTTTACCTAATTTTAAAGGGGAATTATCACCATAACGTAACACTTTGAGAGAACCTTTCGGATTTTCTTATAAGCTACATGGAAAAGACAGTGGCCACTCCTGCCTGATAAAGTCGGATAACCAACAAGTTCATCAACGGGATAATAGGAGTTTTAATTTTATCTATGATTTCAAAAATAGATAACTTGAAACTTGAAAGGATCATATATTCCTCGCAACTACCATTCTTTTCTGATTCTCGAAATGCCACATTTCCCTCTTATAAGTATACTATATAAATTTAATGTTCAATTTCTTGATCAGCGAAAATACGCTTTTCGCTTGACTGCATTCATTGGTTCAAAGGGGGTGTAACGAATATGCGAGTCCCCCATGACAGAATGTCCCAGTTGCGTACAGCATGCAATGGAGAACACAATAGATAGATTGGCGGTGGGACGCTCAGTCACACGGACACTATAGTAGATATCAAATTAAGTGAGACTTCTTGCATATTTCCATAGGGGTGATATTGGGTTCAATCCCTGGCCATGCGGAAACTAGGCCTTTGTTGCCATTATAAATCATATTGTGTCCGTGGTACAATGTTGCTGTATAGAATTGACTTACTGGAAACTGATGCATTCAGTTCTACAATGGTGTGTTAATGATAGGGCTTATGCCATGGTCGGGATGACAAATCATCTTTGCGCTAATCTCTAAATACAAGGTTGGCCCATTTTTGATGGCCAAATAAAAACTTAGTTGTGTTATATGTGCATTGATAAAAGAATGCAGCATTTCTCCAATGCTGTAATAAGGAATGATATTTTGCATTGTCAAAGGTAAGTAATGTTCAAAAAACAACGTTTGATGAAATAATTGCTGGTATTTCCATCCTGATACTTCAAATGAAACATCCAAGTTATCTTACCTTACCTATCCTCTTCGTGTCTGCTGGCACATAAGGCCTCCATACTCTTTTTCCACTGTTCTCTGTCCTTTGTTTGAACTCGTACTTCGTTCCATGATTTCCATCCAAGATATTTCCTTTCTTTTTCCAAAGTTCTACGCCAAGTTGTTTTTGGCATTCCAGTTTTCCTTTTGCCATCTGGTTGCCAGGTCAAAGCAGTCATGCAATGGTGTTCCTTCTCTTTTCGCAATATATGACCAGGGCCGTAGCCAGGGGGGTGCGGGGGTGCGATGTAGCCACCCAAACCTCAAAAATTCCAAAAAGGTCCACAGAAATGATGTGTGTGAACGAAGCGAGCTAGGAAAAAATAGGGGTTTTAGGCTTTTTTCGGTCAAAAAAGGGCGATATTTGGGCAAAAAGTCCACTTTTGCCAAATTTACACCCCCTCTATTGTGAAAAGGTCCACCTTTTGGGGAAAATGTCCATTTTTTGAAAATCCGCACCCCCTCCCCCCAGAAAAAAAAAATCCTGGCTACGGGCCTGTATATGACCCAGCCAACTCCATTTTCTTCTTCTTCTCACTTCGACACTGACCTTCTCTCCGTAATAATAATGTTTTTACAGGAATGGGTTATCAGCTCATAGCCTAACCCCCAACCTGGAGGACCAAGTTATCTTAGATGTGAAATAATATGTTTTAGGTCAATTACTGCTAAATTACTATACATTGTATGAGTACCCTAAACTTTTTTTTTTCTGTGGCCATTAAAATAATTCCTCTTGCCTCTCATGGTGAATGGACAGACCTAAAACGTTTAATGAGTTCTTACTTATTTTGAAATCTACTATAGTACTGTATTTCATGACTGGAGGTCACATTGTAAGGGAAACACGCTTGAATGTATTGAAAACAAATGCATTATATTCACAACAGCAACAACACCGCAACAACAACAATTCCCACCACACTATGAGTGAAAATAATAACTGATTTCGGCATTTCGTTTTGCTGTTCTTATTTTTCCTTAGGGTGATGCACGTCGACTCGGTGGAGCAATTTGAAGGTCTAATCAACATTCTCCTCTCACGACCACTGATGTTTATAGTCGCCACATCCTGCCCTCAACAATATCCAGTAGTCGGGCGCATTCACAGTAAGAAATGACTATTATCATGAGATATGTGAAAGTACATTTTTTTCTAAAATATTGATTTACGTATGCTTTGTAGATTTTCCAACACGACTTAAATATAACTAAAAAGTTTACTTTAATATGTGATATAATATAACCGCGACGACTTTACGACTACCTTATATTCATCAAAATGCATATTTAGACATTTTGGGAACGCGTATAAATGTACTAATAAACCGTGCAAGTGACAAACGCGAAAGCGATATAGTGAACACCACAAATCTTATTTAAAAAAAATAAAGGTTGATTTAAAACAAAAAGTACGTATTTTTCACCGTGCAATTGTGGCTGTCGAATTCGTAAACTACACGGGTAGCATAAGAAAGTAGTCAACTTTAGGAATATTGCTTAGTAGTTGCAGAATGAGTTATTTGCAATATTTGATATCATTATTATAGTAGGGTTATAAATCAGAACCCCATTCTAGAAGTTTGAGGAAGAAGGTTTGAAGATGTTTTTCTATAGATTGAAGGGTGCTGAATCGTGATTTTTGAGTCCAACCTCTGGGAAATGTGGGGAACTGTGTAAAATAAGGAGGTAAAATTAGTGCAGGGGTAAATTTGAAATCACGTCAAAATGCGTTTAAATGTATACCAATGTATTTGTCTCATTATAAGGATTTAAAAAAGGTATAGTTTGTATAGGTTCCGACCTTTAGTTAAACAGGTACAGGCCTATTAAGGTTCAAGATCATCCTGGGGGTAAACGATACCCAGTGCTCCGATTTTGTTGAAAGTGATGTCCAATTGTTCGTCTTGCCTTATTTTACAAAGTTTTGCATTTGGTTTCGTAATTAGTGGGAAAAATGTAACAGGGGTCTACAATCATCGTCTATAGGGGGCACCAAAACTTGACCTCAAATTGTATACAGAGCTGTCACCCAAAGAATTGAAATGAATTTTCTGCTTCTATAAGACCGTAGCAATAATTTGACACCGGTTTCAACAAAATCTGAGCATTGGATTTTTTTGCCCCGGAATGACCTTGAACCTTATCAGAGCTGTAGCTGTGTAACTAAAGGTCGGAACCTATACAAACTATCCCTTTTTTAATCCTTATAATGAGACAAATACAAACTTACACATGATCCGCTTTATGATATTGGAACTTTAAATACTTTCACTAGTGATTTAATACAATGCTACAATTCTATGAATTACACTTCTACTTTTGATCTCTACTATTCCTTGGGGTAAATACATTCCATTCAGGATTGTTATAGATATAATGGATTGCTAGAAGAGATTGTTAAATAATGTCAAGTTTAGTTTTTGACATACCTCTTTTTTGTATCTGGCCCATTTTGGAGGTCAAGCGACCACAAACCGAGCGGACCATCGGGAAAAATCCCAAGCAAGCCATAATACCAGTCCGACCCTGGAATATGACTACTACTCTGACTTCGGGACAGTTACAGGTTCGGATCTCAAATATATATGGCTCTCGTGATATTTCTTGCTTCCATATTTTTTTTTTATTATTTCAGGGGAATTTGTGGTGGTTGTGAATACAAACCACACATCCATACGCCAACAAATGAAGAAGATTCTGCAACAAGGATTAAATGATTGTAGAAGAGACAGAAATTTTACTGTAGAGGTAAGGGTATCCAATGTATGAAATATGCAATCGACCATTTTCATATATTCCACAATAAATTACGAGGCTTCTCCATACACATTGCGTGATGAATCCCCACTTCCTCAAGTTTCTCCTACTTCAGGGGTCTAAGCTTGCGGAAAACCATCACATTTTGTACAACATTATGACAAATGAGAATAAGACCAATTACCCATGTGATGTATATACAAAGTTTACTGTAAGTGGCCCTCCAAAGACGGAGGACCAAATTTCCGATGGACATTTGAGTGTACATTAACACCGTGTCTAAAGCCGCTTCCTGGCTTGTCCTGTTTTGACATCTTTATTTGCTTTATGTGATGTCCACAGATGAAAGGATGTATATTACAAGCCCAGGATCTTAATTCCTCCCTTCATGTCTTTATCATTCTGCCTGCCTTTGCAGCTGCCCCCGACTTGAGACGGGCGATGGTGGGTTAAGCTCTTTGGCACAGGGGACTCCCCTCTCCAGCTGCATGGCTGCTGGCACTTCTGGTCTTTCTACTAAACTCCAAACTTCCAAACATCTTGTTGCTTCTGAACAGCCAGATTGTAAACGTTGCTCTCAGGGCTGTTTTAGAGATTTCATCAACTGCTTTCTTCATTTCTTTGTTAGAAAGGCTCAAGTATTTGAAACATTCTCTTAGGGATTGGTTGGTAAAGCCTCCAGAGCCCACTTCAACGGGTAATACTTCGCTTCCCATCCAGCATTCAATGCGTAGATTGTAGAAATAGTTTAATATAATAGAATATCACACATAGCACGTCGGTCTATTTCGTTCACGTTTTAATTGAATCAATTTACCTACATTGAGCAAGCATTTGGTTCTAGGAAAAAAAAAACAAACAAACAAACAAAACAAAACAAAACTATTCCACTTTCTGTCATTTTGCAATTAGATTGATTTCAACCCAGCTATTGAGGATGGTTTGCGGACTTTGAGGGATAACGTTGGTGATTACTTTTACCAGTGCTGGTCGGATTATCAATGCGAAGCGGGAAACATAGTCATTACAAACTATTCTAGTGAGAGACGACGGATGTTTATGTGTAGAAATAGGAACGATTGCTTCCGAGGTTTTGCGTGTTTTCCTTGCTGTTTATTTTCCTGTCCTTGTTACAGGGTAAGTTAACATTTTGAAATTTCTTTTGATATACTTTGAAACAATAATGTTCTGACTTCCGGATATGGCCAAATGACTATGTGTGTGTGAGAGGGAAAGAGACAGACAGAGACAGAGAGTGAGAAAGACAGAGAGACAGAAAGAGAGAGAGGAAAAACATCGTCATGTGAATGCTACAAGTCGTAACTGACATTTTTGATGAAATTGATGTTTTTATATATTATGAAAAGTTAGATCTTTTTGCATAATTTGGTATTTCAACTGACAGTGGTGAATTATTGCAGAGTTAGTCTTAATAGTCCTATTTACCCCCGTCCTACCAAGCCTTTTTGTAACATCGGTTTACCAATGGGGGGGACCACCCCCCTCGGTAATTCGTTATAAAGCCCCCTATGCTTATGATTTTGATACCATGGATAGCTATTACCTCCTCTTGTCCATTGAATACCAAAAATAATACCAACAATACCTAGTATGGCGTCCACAATTACCGTCATCAGTCCGCGAAGTCGGCAAATTTTGGCATTTTCCACGAAATAGGCGAAAATCAAATTTGCAGCTAAAAAACGTAGGAATATTGGATTTTCATGCGGTTTTCATCTCTAAATGATGTAAATTGGCTAGTTTTTTTGAATTTCTTTGTTGCTCTACAGGGGGAAATTATGTGTGTAGTTTCGCCACTTGAATTAGCTAAATACTTTTTAATAGTCGACTTTAATGAGAAATAAAATATAATAATATTTAAAAATATATTTTCAGTGTGTGTTTTATTCTTTTTTCAATCGAAAACTCACAACTGAGTGAAACACAAAAATGCTTTTGTAAAATCACGAAAATCATGACTTTGTTGCACTCACATGACAATAAACGTTATGGATGTAGCTATATTGTATGTGTTTATGTTTATGTAGTTGTCAGAGGGTGTTGCACTACGGCACTAACCTCCTCAAGGCCTTGAGCTCCCCTCCCTCAAGGATCGTTTGTGATTCAAAGCCATCTCGAAGTTGAATCTAGCTGGTGGGACAACAAGCACCCGGCTGCTGCATAACACTGTCAAGAATCACACCAGCTCGGCAGAAACAGAGACTGCGGCTTTGTCGTCGAACTTTATGTCGACACGCTGCCATACTCTCAGCTCCCCAGTCAACATATACAGACATGGAACAGTGCCTGGCTAGATAGATACTCAAGACCAGACCAATCACTATCACACATATGACAAAAATCGACCTCCTGCCAGCAATCTTCACGTAAGGAAGGGTCACCTTGAATCGGCTTCGCACAAGAGTCGTCGTTTCAACAAGCAATATGCAACAAGGTGGCTCCGATTCATCTCCAGCCGCCAATGTGGCTCTTCAATCACAGACTGCGGATAACGTTCTCAATGAGTGCCCTACCTTCGTCCACCGGTGGATATAGATAGACTTCTCAAACACCCAAACCAATCCAACGTGCGTGGGCTCGCCACATATTTAAACATAATTTAGCGCTGCTGCCTCATAGCACGAAGAAGATTATGTCTTCAAACACGCTCTTTATGGTTGACTATCACAACAATCATCTACCTCCGAACTTCAGCAATTACTTTATAGTGGTGGGACGAGTGGACAGATCTTATGTGAGTGTGCAAATCCTGGATTAAATGTGGAATTTGGTACACAAGTACTTTATACAATGATTTAATCAAAAAAAAAATTGATGGAAGCATGCACACCCCTTTCATGGCCCCCGCTTGGATTTCAAGGTTACACAGGGTTAAAATTTTATAAATGTTCCGATTGTGTTGAAATAGCACACCATGTTGTCTGTCTGGTACAAGGATTCAAAAGTATAGTTTTATACTATCTGTGGATTATAGTTTGGAATTCTGGGGGTTTTTATTGGGTTAAAAAAACTGTTTAAAAAAAAATGGTTTTGTTAAAAAAAAAAGTCAAATTTGGTTTGTACCAGGGGTCAAAAATTAAAAGTGGCTCCAATTTTTTTATAAATGTGGTTCAAATTGTTGGTAGCATAGGAATGAAATATAGGAAAGTTTTGACGATCTTACTGTTGGTTATAAACCAAAATGACGATAACAAGTCAACAGCTATCAAAGCTATTGGCAAGCTATTGGGATTCTATGGAATAACCTGTGACCATTTTGGTGGTTATAACGTGGGATGGAAAACTAAGCAGAACAGATAAGGTAAACATTCTTTATTCAATCCTTTAAGTGGGACCAATTGCACCACATATTAACTGAATCAAAGCAACTTTTAACTTGACCATTGTACACATCAAATTGGGACTTTGTTCCCCATTTTATAGTTTTTACCTTTTTATTCTATAACTCCGGAAACTATATAGCCCAGATAGTAAAACTATACCTTTTTGGAATTCCGTGTGACCAGACAAAAACACCATGGTGTGTTTTTTAACACATTCGAACATTTTAAATTTTTGACCCCTGTATAACCTTGAATCCAAGGCAGGGGGCATTAAGGAGGGTTGGCAAGCGCAACTCTTACACTCAGTCCCTGGCTCGTTACAACAAAAGACAAATCCACAGCTCCAACCCCAGACAAGCCGACAAACTTCATCTTCGCCTCCCAAAATCTTCCGTTTGAAAAAGCACTCTATTAGTATCACGGCGCAAACTTTGGAATGACCTCCCAGAATCTATCACAACAATTACAAACACAAAACTTTTAAAGCTCAACTGAAACAAAATTAATCAGCACCCAGTTTTTACAATTCTTAATTAATTATCCCAAGTCTTATTTATCTCTTCACTTCATTCTTCATTTATCTCATTCTTCAATATATTACACTTTATTTCTACATATGCGTCCTCAGTAAGCAATAGTTTATACCTCAGCAAGACATGTTCATAAGTCTCTCCTCCTGTGAATTCCGTATCATGTATTCCGTTAAATGTTTGTTTATCTGAGAGTTTTTCTGTAGTATATTTCCATATTGTAATATTTAGATCATACCTTTGTAAATTGACGTATATCTTTATTTGTTTGGAGTACAGGGCCAGCAATATTAGTATAAGCCCAATTGGGTTGTCCATTGCTGGTGACTTAGCATATCATATATTTCACCTATTCACCTTAGTATAGTTTACCAATTTTGCGATCTGTCACGTATGATGTTATGCTGAATATAAATCAAATCTTAAATCGGGAATTGATTTTAAAGCGATGGTGAATATTTGCCTCATTAATTGGAACAACATGGTGATCGAATCGCTGTCTGTATAACCTACGTATTTACCATGTTCATTAAAAACAGAGTGCACAAGTGGGTTAATCTTGACCCTGCGATGCTCACTTGATAAATTATCTTGTGACTATTGTTTCATATTTACTATGAGGTGATTTTTTAGAAAAATGTGAACCTTTGGAAGGCTTGAAGGGGGAAGTCAAGACCCCATTGTTAGCTGCACTATGTTTGGGTACAACAATTTCTTGATGCCCATTTACTATTTCCACTATCACAACGGTTCTTTGACAGATCAAGCGTTGCATCGAATGCCGAGACAGACGAGTAGCAGTGAAGGCTAAATAGTAGGGGTTACTATCCCCATCAGCGTGCCGAGGGCCAACCCAATACGATATCTTCGTGACACACTACTAACATCTGTGGTAGATAGACATGAGAAGTACAGATCGAGAGAGCTTGTTCACATACCGCACTAAGAGGCCAAATAACCCTAAGTTTGATTGTTCATATTCTAGAAGCAAAAAGTGAATTTCATTTTTCAAAGAGTGATTACATAGTAAAATTTCCGTCTTTCGAAGAATATCTTTTGGTAGAATTTATTCTTGAACTTAACAAAATGATAACTTAGAATCATTTTGGTAAATCATACTAGGGAATTATTTTATGTATTTTAAGCAAATATGTTTTGTGTCAACATTTTTACAAACCGTATTTCATTTCTATCAACAACTTTCCAAATAATTAGTGTCCTCCTCTCGAAATGGCTGTAAATTAAAGAACGGTGATTATATCAATGTGATGTAAATTTCATCAGTAGGGACAATGATGATCTTTGAAATCTTCGAAACTCGTCCTGCCATCAATCATGATTGATATATCCCAAACACTCCATTGATTACTGAATACGGCTAAGCAGGGGCGGGTTTAAAGTGTCTGATGTTGGTTTTTGGTAGTGAAACTTAAAACCTATAACACGCTCCATCTGTATCCGCCGGCCTTCTGGGGAAAAATCTAAACAGAATAAAGATTGGTTTGGAGAACCGGTGTAAAAGTAATTTATATTCTGGCGCACTCATAGTCCGCTACAACGGTAAGGAATCGGGCACTCAATTCAGTGACTCCTCACCGCAAATTATTTCACCTTTATTCCGTTTTCGTCTATGGAGCCCGGACGTGGCTCCGCGGCCTGTGGCTCCCGCCGGGACTATATCTGTTCTGGCTTCAACACACCAGTACTATCTTTACGGACGAATGAACCGCGATAGTATTCTTTTGCAATACTTGCTTCCGGGCAACGTTCTTTCAACTTAAAATAAGGGCATCGCCTTGGTTTATTGTTCGTCATAAAGAGAGTGGCCGGTTCCCCAAATCAGCAACCTATATTCTCTTAGATCTTTCCCCATAAAGTGGTGCTAAAAGGAGGTATAATGTTCTTCCCACAATCCAATTCTTCAATGCACTGTTTTTTCAGCTGGTTGTGGACAACGAGTTTTTATAGTAGACAAAAGGGTACCTAAATGAACAGAACCATCCCAATCTTGCAATAAATACTTTTTTGCACTACAACTCATGCGACAAACCATTGCAAACAATTGTATTGGAAGAATTGAATTGTGGAGAACACTATCCTCTCTTGCCTGGTGCTACAAGCTCTAAAATGTTCTCGTCTCCGCTTTGAACCGGCGCATGTCGTACGAAGCAGAATGTTCATTATACTACTAATAGATTATGGGCGTACACCAAATAACAAGCTTCATAACAACAATGCCGAGTCCCTTCAAATGGAAAGACAAAACCCGGTTGTAAAATTATTGATAAATGATTAACACTGACATAAACGTCTGTTGCCCAAATAAAACGTGCACTTTTGTAAAACGAATAAATGTCACATCAATTTTCCCTTCATATATCAGTACCAATGGATGTATATACGTCAGCAATCATTCACTAAAGAGATTACATGGGCCCGGTATCGGAATGCCATTGTTATAGCCAGAGTTATCACCTCCAGATTCGGGTTGAGTAACAACATACCCTCTCTTTCAAAATAACAACCAGTTTTACATTATGATATAAGTCGTTGACACTAAGTTTCTTCTGAAGCGCGGTAAATTGAATCAAATGAAGTTAAGCAATAAGTGACTGATTTTATTCTGCACAAATTGTTATTTCCAAGCTTGCCCAGCACATTCTGGCTGATATTTGTTCGCTTTTCTTCCTTTTCGAATTCAAATGATGAAAAGCATGGACAAAGTTAATTGAACACGCCCTATAGAAGCTCAGATTTATTTATTGGCGAATGATGATACGTATTTTGCCTCTTACGGCATTAAAAAAGACTCTTCTAATCGGCGAGGTGGTACCACCTAGTCTTTTCAACCGCGAGACAATATAACATGTCCTGCACTCCCAGATGCAGGGTTTTCTACACCGCACACCGGGCGGGTAATTGAATATCTTTAGCTCCAATGTTTCCTGAAGTCTAGCGTATCTAATGGTCACTGATATTGGGGTAATAATTGAGTGACATTTTCTATGCATTTTCAATAAAATGTGCAAGTTTTATTTAGGGCAAGAGACGGTTAGTTTTGATATTTTATTATGAATTTACACTTGGTTTGCCCTCCTCCCCTGATGGGTACTACGAACAACAGCAAAGAAGAACATCCCCATCATCTATATCACAATAGCTGACTGAGTAGCGTACACAGAAAAAATTGCATTCCCACATTTTTTTATTCTCTTGCATTTGCTGCTTATCCCTTAAACTTGGTTACCCTTTTTTTCAACCACCCTGTAGGATAACTGGCCCCTTGCGCTCTAATCCTGAATTCCATCTTGCAACTTGCGACGCATGTTCTCAAGATACACCGAGAGGAAAAAAAAAAATTCACTACAAGCCCTTACTTCACCCACTAAACACCACCTTCTAATGTAAAACGATATGTCGTAAAAGTATTTGGGAGATATTAACTCCTGGTGAGTAGGGTTAAAACCTATACCCAAAATAGCATTCACAAGAGATAATCAACATTCTTTCTTCAGAACACTAGCGTAATATTAGCTGCTGTCCGTGTATAATTATTCTAATCACGGATAAATCAATGGTAATTACGTGATAAATCATGAAATTGCAATGTAATATGATTAGCAACTGTGAAAGTAAGTGTTGGGTTTTGCCTCATACGCATCGCAACTGGGACGTAAGAGCGTACGCCACAATGAGTGAATGTCTCCACTTTTAAATAGGCCAACCGGGTTCTCTAAGGTGTGTACCCCCATTCCTCCCCCTTTTTTGAAATGAGATATCCGGCTGCCCCTTTACACGAAAACAAGAGCGTGACAGATACTCTCATTGTTGACACCACAAATATGTTATTGTTTCAAGAATGAAATTGCGTACTTCTAATGAAGTCCGACGATGTGTAATAATGAGTATGTTAGTGTTAAACGGTTTCAAACGAATCTTTTAAACCCCCATAAATTAACTTTGTATTTTTTACCAATATAGGCTCATCCCGAGGCAGCCAGGTCTGTACTGTGGAGTTCTAACACCGCCCCCCCGGATGAAGACCCACCCGCGATGGCACAGTCTCTCCTTTGGAATCATCGCCTCCCGCCTCCTAACTATTACTAGGTTAAATGTTTGCCTGTTTGAACCGTTGCCTCTGCTGACAAGTTATGGTATGGGCGTATTTGAACCAACGGCGCACGGTCCTGGGCGGGCTGACGTATGACGACGTATAAAATACAGGTCCAAAAGGGCATCCTATTAAATGGTTGGCCCATCAAGTCGTATAATATCTTTTTTTTTCGTTTCTGTTAAATGAATACTGCAAAGAAAATCTATACTTACTTAAGTGCTTCAAAAGCATGCCATCACACTCTTGTTGAAAACTTTAATTTTGTTAATACCATAATTCAAATATATTTAATAATATATAGTAGTAATTTTACTTCTGAGAGAAGTCCGATTTTTTTATATGCACTGATAGCTGTCAACATGTATATATTTTATTCCGAGACAAAAAATGAAGATCTCGTGTTGCGCATCAAGTAATATGTGTGAGAAATCGGCGCCTAACACGATTTGTCCGTGTAAGCGCTGTAGGCTTACGGGCTACTCAAAACTCAAGCCAACGCTCACGACGTTGGAGCCGCTTTCAGTAGTTTGGAACAATGGAAACCGGTCCGGGCTTACAGGACTTGGCGGAGCCGGCGAGAAACTACCGATTGGGTTTTGCAGCCGTCCCTTAGTGACAACAGATCATGGTGCGTCGACTTTAAGTCTGTGCCAGCGTATCAGTAGAACGATGTTACTGGGCTGTTACAGTCATGGGCAACGACTTGTGGGTCATTTTTTTTATGGAACGCCATTTCAACATATCTTAAAACCAAGCTCGCAACATCTCGTCAAGAACTAGCATACAGCCAGATACCTACAGTTGCTTTAGTTAGATTGTCAAAAAAACAGGTGTCACAGTCCATGCCGATTTTAAAATTTATATGATATCGACTTCAAAAGTTTACACAAAGATATGCTACCGCCACGCCACAGAAGTTCAGATCCTCGCTCGCCACTTCTAACGGATTATCTAAAATTGGGAACTCCTCTCTCTGATAAAATCTATAAATTTTCCTTTTATTGTGAACAGATCTATGGCAGAAAAATAGCTGCTTATGAAGTCTTCTCTTATATGCAGCATAGGCCTATGATGTAAATCGCATTTGATTAATTTAATGGAAACTCAACTGAACTAAGCCATATGCAGTACATTACAACAAGTTCTCTTTACGTTTTAATTCAGATTGCAAGGGCTTGCTTGATGTGCACACTGGATGTACAATTTTAGTAGGTATCTGACTGAAAATGTTCTATATACTTGTACCAAATAATCTCAATACACAGTTTCTACAACGAGTGCCTATTTCATTACATTTTTTATTTTATTTATTTATTTCCTTTTGTTTTGTATTATTAAATACAAGACAAGAATTAGATTAATTGTTTGGTAAGGAAAAATGTTATGGTATTGACTGGTATATCGAAGCCATGAGCAAGGCGTATACATCTACGTGTATTGTGAAATTGTTTTTCTCACGGATCGGTCGTCCCAATTACACGTACAAGTACACTCATCGCTTCTAACCCCTAAAGGATGATTTATAAGTTATCTTTGCCATCCCTTTCAACATCCTAATGTCTTTGCCAAGTTACATCTCCTTCGTGAAACAGTACAATTCAAGGGAGATATACTACAGTATCAATAGTGTTGGCACAGCTAAGATGCAATCTTAGTGGGGAAAAAAACAATACAATTCAGACAGCAACTGTACGATAGAAAATTCCACCATGGGCACTCATTTGTTTTTGTTCCGTTTATGTTCCTCTGCATTTCTGTTAGAATAATTTCCGTTTGTGTTCCTTTGCATTTCAGTTAGATTAAATTCTGCTAGAATCATGCTAATAGGTCATCTCCTTCTAAATACATAATCATAATATATAATTACGGCCGCTTGAGACTCTAACATAAAGACTGAAATACATTAGCGCTCGTTCTCTGGTATCCACAGTAACACACCAGTCCTCTTGGTGGTCCAGTGGTGTAAATTTCACGCCTAGTTAGCAAAGGATCGGGTTCGAGACGTTATTTTTGCTTTATTTAATTCAATTGCTCGAGTTCTCGAGTTTTGTATATAACATTGAATAATTTCGCTCGGGTGTTCATTACTTATCCTCGCGTACATTTAATTGACGTTTCGGCTTCGTACAGTTCTGCTACTTCGTCTTAGCGTATCCACAAGTCATTGGTAATGGGTTAGTGGGGGTTGTGTCAGAATTTATTCAACTGTGTAAGTGACCGCCGGCCCGCGTGTATCAATGATACGGACGGCTAGACTCATGCAGATAGGTCATTCCTTCTAAATATTTAAGTTAAAGTTTTGTTTTTCAAGTACTGTTCACGTACCGCAAACGAACCAATAAAACAGGAGATTTGACCTATTGCCTTAATATTTAGGGATTTATTTATCCAGATAGTTTACCCAAAGATGGTTTCATTAGTAGGGATGGCCACCAAAAAGTTATTGGAAGGTCATTTAAAAACCCAGCTTAATAACAGGCTTGTTGAAAGAAACATTTTGCTGATGACCTTTAGAGTGCCATATTTATGTATAGGCTGCTAGAACATTTTCAAAAGTTTTAAGTCTAAGAAAGAATATAAACACAACCATTAACTTAATGGTCTTTTCCCATTAATTTAGTAGTTTTAACAATACCAGACATTGTTTAACAACTTTGAGACAATCATATTTCAATTTAGATGTAGGGATGCAGTATATGAACAATTGTAGGATCTCTTTGCCATATTAAATATGGCAATCGGGAAATTTTCCCATAGAGCAAGGGGCAATTTATGTTCCCAAAAGCGAATACAATCAACGCCATCTTGAAAACGAACCTGTGTGAAAAACATAAATGCCATAAATTCTTTCTTGGTATGTTATTGAAATAAACAGGTTGTTTAGGAAACCCGTAATTGTCAAATGTTTGTAGTTGGCGACGCTTTGTTTTTAAAGAGTAAATGTTTTCTATCAAATTTAATGTTATTTTAACATTATGACATCATTAGGAGACTTCGGTGCTTGAGTTTATATATTTATATCCCCAACGTCCCTTAAAACCTTCAAAACCCACCTGACAAAAAATTACGTAGCGGACCCCTGCCTTTGGTTAGTGGGAAATTGCTCCTAGATCTGACAACAAAAATACCGCTACTTCACTTTTTGCGGTGATTGGCAGATTTTCCTCTAGGCACGATAGGGATATGCATATGCATCAAATACGCAGATGTGTTGTAATTCGTTAAAACAATTTTAAGACATAGAAGATTTTGATAAGACTAGGCGTTGGGTTATGTCCACCCATTCACTGAGAACGATCTGCGGATCATATTTGTACATTCTATGCCAAAACAAAATGGTAATATTTACCAAATTGCCTTTATTTCTTACCTTTGGTATAAAATAGCACATCGTAATGTGGTACTTATGTAGTATACAACTTTAAACACAATAGAGATATGTATTCGTAAAGCTTTTTAAGTACAAATTTAGCTGCAACAAAATGTTGTAGTAGCAGAGTGTTGTTTGGGAGCGATCACATTTTTCTTCTGAAGAAGGGAGGATGTAAGAATTCCATTTTTATAAACAAAGTCTTTTTCGGTTTCCAAGCTCTTTCATGTTAAAGCATTCATCACCCTCTCCCGCCATTTCTTATTTTCTTTAGGACCGATTTCGGTTCTACCTGGTATTTCCCAAATTCATATACTGCATAATTATTCGTATCTCCACGCGACGTAAATGTATTATAAAATTCATCTTCAATGCAACATTCAGATTACTTTAAAGAATCGTCTGACCCTCTTTCTCTTCCTCTTTCTTCTTTTTTCTTTATTTCCTTCCTTACCTTATTTTTGCCTTCCTTCCTTGTGTATTTCTTTCTTTCTTTCTTTCTTTTTCTTTCTTTCTATATGTTACAATTTGTTTCTCTCATTGTATTATGGCCCTCGTACTTGGAAACCGAAAAACGCTCATGAAAATGCACATTTACCGTTATCATTAAACTACAGAAATATTAAATATACCTGAAAAGGCATAACACTTACTTTTTTTAGTCCAAAAGATAAAATACAAGATAAAATTAAAAATGGTGAATACCCACTTAATAACAATCCTTGCAGATATAAATACACGCATATTATTTAGATATGAAATAAAGCATGAATGTGTTTTACAACCATTATATTGTTGATATTATATTGATTTTGTAAAATAATTTTGATCATGTTGGTTTTAACATCATTTGTCTTACTTTTTCTTATTTTTCATTGTTAATACATTGGTTATTAAAGCACAGCAAAATAGCACCATGTCGTTGTGTACAAGCGTTCAAGCGCATAGGATCTTGTATATCTCTAAAACTTCCGGTCTTACGTCACTTTTCGGACTAGTATGTAATAACTTGGTTATTAAAACAACAAATAGCACCTTTTCCACCTTTAAAAATGTTTAGATAAGTTAAAAGTGGAAATGCAAAATCTACAAGTCAAAATGTACATATGGTTGATCAGTTTTGCATAGAAGATTACATTAATATGACAGTGGTTTTGTTCCCTTCTATTTTATAACATAAGTGTGATCAACCAGGAGCAAGACTTCAGCTACATACGTACCGTTCTAAAATATCCAATGCCAAAGTTGTACAATTTTATTCAAATGTTTGGAAGGGAGTTAAAGGTGCAACGAGAGATTGCAAGGTATCCATATTTTCTCTCATATGTAGTGGTTTCATATATATTAGATACGCAATAGATTTCTTACCTTTTACTTAGTTACAGAAACGTTTTAAAAGTGAAAATAAAAGGTGATTTTTATAATGCTTTAAAAAATAGGCAGAATTTCCTTTTTGCTCCTATAGGAAATTAGAAATTTCACAAATTTTGTACCAAAGAAATATTTATCAGCTTAATCCTTTCAGATGGGGGTGGTTTTGAGAGAAAACTTTGCAACAATGCAAAAATCAGAATTTTCACATTATTTTTGGACACATGTTATGTGAAATCTCTCTTTGCACCTTTAGGTATAGATTGTTTAAACAGGCATTTTGTGATCCAAAGCCTCGATCCGACTTTCCTATAAGTTGTGATTTCCATATCATCTTATTCGTTAGCCTATGTACAGTATGTGTGCCAAATCTTGGTGGTTGTTTGGACAGAATTTGAAATTGCAACATAGCAGCTTGTGAGACAATGCAATACAGACTTTTGCGAATAGGAATTAAAGCA